>CM019067.1:264361688-264616688 GCA_009667805.1 Leptobrachium leishanense | reverse complement strand
CTGTGTGTGCTGTCATACTCCCTGCTTGCTGTAACACCTGCTAGTGCTTTGCTGATAATATTCAGGAAATTTATGGTAAATTTTCAGTGTTTTATAGGGATTTTAGAGGAAGGCAATAATGCAAGATTTTTTTATCTGTGTTTTACTCTGGTAGGTTTTGACGAGACTATTTTACGCTGGCCTGTCCTTTGATGTGTCCCTGCTCAGGTGTCACAAGGCTTTAGCTCGATGGTGCCATGACAGAGGAGACAATTCTGTCTGAAAATCAGTCAGCCATCACCAAAAAGCATGTCCAGAACTCAAATGCCAAGAAAGTCATCTCTGCATAAATCATACAGCAACTTTGGTGGTTATTTCAACCTTAGTTAAGCCTCATCCGGAAGCTATAGCTGATTATCTCTAGGCACCTTGAGCAAAGGGTATGTACCAGGGGTCAGGTCCAGGGGGAACGGAGTTGCTGCACTAATTTTGCAGAGGGAACTGAGTTCCTTTTGGTCCCATACACTGTAAAGCTTGCATTCAGGTGACCAATCATATACTTATTGTGACTTATAATATATTTTTGCCAAATTAAATATATATACATAAATATATGAGAATTGAGTGTGCAGTTATGTTAGGTGTGAGATGATAATTGCTAATTAGGTGACAGAGATCTTGGTGAGTTTCCACACTTCCTTTATTAGGACTTGACCCCTGGTATGTACTATTTTGTATAAATAGCAAAGGTGTATAATAAAATGAACAAATGAGAGATTTATGTTACCTAGATCAATCCAGCATGCTATACCAGACATTTTCCTAAATTGAATATATTAGCTATTTCCTGCCGTATTTGAGATATTTTTATTTAAATAGAAGTCCTCAGACTTCTCCCTCCTGATCGAAACGCATATTTGTTACTCACCAGACATATACAGTGTTTGCACTGTTATGTGAATCACACAGCAGAGGCAGCAGTTGGTGCAGAATTTTAGGCTAAGGTCAGACTAACGCAGTATTAACGTGCGTTTATCCGCACTAAATCACGGCCGTGCTAGCAGCAAATGACGTCCAATGCCGGGTTAGCATACGAAGAACGGCCGCACGAAAGTCCGGCTGCGCAACGCAGGTGGCAAACGAACGCATTTTTTCGAGAATGTCAAACCGCTAGTACTGACGTACAGAGTGCGCTGCGTCTGCTAGCGGTGTGTGTGCGTGATTAGGAGACGTCAGACGCGGCTAATGTCCGGTCAACATAACGTCCAGACGCAAAAAGGGTTTTATTGATGATCCGTACTAAATCAAGGACGAAAATGAGCATCGTATGACCGCTATCGCGTATTCCGTGTAAAAATACGTCCATTCGTTCAAACGCACTTTTTCACGGACAACGCGAAAAATGCGTTAGTCTGACCCTAGCCTAAGCTGGTAAGTACATCACATGTATTTATTGCGGGATGGAGAAGTCTGCAGACTCTTCTTTTTTTAAAAGTATGAATAGCATTTTATAAGAAGGAAATGAATAATGGATGTAAAGTTGAAAAAAGCTTGTTTGAACATGTTAAACCGATAAAGGTAAACTTAAAAAACTATCAGAATATCAATTTAATTCAAGAGATACTGAAGCGAAGTTTTAACATGGAATTGTGTCAAAGAGGACGTCTTGCAACCATCTTGGATCTAGAACCTCCATAATGACGTAGACATGCAAAGCTCCAAAACTACCACTTTAGACAACTATTGGTTAGACCCGGAGCAAAATAATAACTTTCAGCCAATATCCAACCTTTCAGGTCACCAGACACCCACCCAATTCAATGGCTAGGATTCGTAGGGTTAAATCATCTTTATTTGCCGTTTACTCATTCTGGCTACAATAAATGTAGTTTGATATACAGTCAATTCATCAGGTTAGATTACATATCACTTGCAAGTCACAGTGGGTGGCACCGCTGTTTTACCTTTGTTCAGGGAAGAAAGTTACCTGAAGCGCCATAAACATGCCTTTCAATCAACATTCGGCATAAGCATTCCAAAAGTTTAAAGGGACTCCTCTGGTCGTGGTTATTTCAGAAAGCTACACTTCATTAAATCACAGCCTTACATCTTTACACCACGTCAGTCACATCAAGCACTTGCCTTTCTTGTTTTGCGTGTCTTCACACAGACCCCTCATTCATGTACTGCTACGGTATGTCTTCCACTACCTTAAAACATGAGTTGCAGCTATAAATGGGCCACACAAAGTTTGCATGATGGTATGAAAACTCACAATTCCTAAAATGAGAGCCTTTTGTAATTAAAATCTGGATATATAAGTACATATACTGGAAATAATGTAAAGATGAACCTGACATACATGTGACACTCAAGCCTTAAAACCCGGTTACGCCATCTTGTTTAATTATCCTCTGAGGAAAGATCCCATTTAACATTGCTGTAGAGCTCGTCACATATTTATAAATGGGTCAAGTTCTAAAATAATACGTGTAAGAACTCGAGTTCATGACATGGTTTCTGCTCCCCCCGAAATCAAGTGAATGCAAGTAAATATAATATTTGTTGTGACTTGAAATGGAAATATATGAATAAATACCAAAATAACAAAAGCTTTATTTATGTTGGTTGAAAGGGAACTCCTTTCACCCCTGGAAAAATACTGGAGAAGCTAGGATGCTAAGGAATCCCACTCGACACCCCACATGGCTGCTAATCAACCACAGGCTGACATGTCATCTTGTCTAAACCAATTCACAGTCAATGATAGTAAACACCATGCTGTTATAGGGTGCTCATGGTCATGGTGGACTCTTTCCAATTGTAAATTCACATAAAAAATGGAACACGAGGCACTCCTTTGCATGGATCAATAGAAATTTTATTGGGACATCTTGTAAGGCAACATGTCGGCTGAAGAGCCAACCTTTTTCAAGCCTCAAACCTTAGACTTGACAACGGTTGACCCTTCAGGGAAACATTGCCATTCAAGATGTCACAATCAAATTCCTATTGATCCACGCAAAGGAGTGCCTGGTGTTCCATTTACTACATTGCATATGCCCAGTTTTGCAAGCTGCTGCTGCATTAATGATTGTTTGACATCCACAACCCTATGGTTTAATCTACATCTCCCTAATGTTCATGGTACTGGCAGGTGGGATTCAGATGAAGATCCTTGCCCTGGCTTAAAGAACTACCTTAACAGTGCCAGCAAACGGCAATGCTAGGACATGAAAACTGGTTCATTGCCCTTTGCACTTGCATGATTCTTACTACTCAGAGTACTAAACTATATATATATATATATATATATAATATATATATATATATACTAATAATATATAAACAACTGTAGTATCTGGCCAGTAGGGATGTCTCGATCTCTATTTTTTGCAGACGATCCGATCTGGGTTGTGCTATATTCAGGATCTGCCGACACTAAGTCCCAATCCATCCTGATGGCATCTGTTGCTTAAGAGAATCCCAGAGGCCTCAACATTCAAAGCCAACATCTTCCCTACCTGGTTGTGGGTCATGGAGCAGGCATGGAAGACACTGTGAGTGTATACAGAGGCACCTGGACTCCAGCTGAAGGCTTGCAGAATCTTCCCTGCCTCCTCCATGACTCGCAAGCAGGCAGAGCAGACAATGCGAGTCACTGCTGAGGCTGCAGGACCCCAGCTTGGAGACTCCTTGCCCAGCAGGTCTTGGACTCGTGTATCAGATTGGCTCAAAAAAATGGATACCTAATCCTCAAAGATGCCTTGATTGTATCCCAATCTCGCTTCTAGCAATCGAAATGGGACATTCCTTCTATACAGCAGTCACTACCCCATAAACTCAAAATGAATACTGATTTGCACAGGTGCAGCTCATAAATATGTATATAGATAAGAAAACGCATATGTCCCAATGCTAAATGTTCATTTTGATAAATTGCCCTTTTGTAATAAATATGTGTCATACTGTATCTTATTATTTTGACTTTAGGCAGTTAAGCCTGTGAAAACCAGTCCATCTTTTGTACAAAATGTATTCAGTTTTTGTATGTTTTATTGAAGTATCTCACTTGCCCATGGCCATTTTGCGTAATGACAAGTCGATCTAGTAAACTTGAACATTTTCACTTCAGTATCATTATTTAAATAACCCAAAATAGCCTAGATCTCCATTCATTGGAGTTTTGGTATACCAGTCGTATTGGTGTTGCTTTATCTTGAATCCATATTGTCCTGGAGCTAGACTAGTTGGTGGTCTCACCAACAAGGAATTGCATCACAATGTGCACCTGTGCAACAAGCAAGAATCCAAATTCCTGTTCAGGGAAGCATATCACCCAACTTACTTATACACTTCACTTTCCTACCAGTGACATCACTCTCACCTTGCAGCCCTTCCCTCCTGTTTCTCACCCCTCCGACCTTTGAGATTGTAAATTCCCATGGAAATAGGGCCTTCGTCTGGTTCTTGAAATGTTGTCATGTCCCAATGTATTGTAACACTGCCTATATTGTACCCATAGTTCAGCACTGTGGAATATGTTGGTGGTCTATAAAGTATAAGACTAATAATACTAACAAAACACAAGCCATATGGGGCTCTATTACACTGTTAACGCTAATGGTAGCGCTCACCCGCGTGAACACTACCGTTAGCTGCGGTATCTACCGCATATTACAATCCAAATGCAAACGGGTTAAAAAACTCATTTGCGTATGGTACCTTGCGCTTCTCAGCGTGAGGTTACTGTACTTTGTGCTCCCTATACTTAACATGGGGAGCGCAAAGTGTTAATCAGCGCTGGAATTACAAAGTCCCAGTGCTGATTAACGCCTGGCTCTGGTTAGCGAAAAGTTAACCACAGCCAGGACTTGGTGTTAACAGATTCTGCTTCTGCAGACTAACACCAGGATAAAAAAATAAAAAAACAGATCCTATACTCACCCTCTATCCCGCGGCTCTAACCGCGGCTCCGACCGCCTCCTCCGTGTGGCAGGAGCAGGGAAAGACTGGGGGAAAAGTCCCCCCAGTCTCTCCTTGTGTATCCCTACGCCGACTGGCCAGATCTCGCGAGGTGAGATCCGGCTGGTCATGTGACCGCCGGCGTCTGCTTCAATGGAGTCCTATGGACTCCATTGAGAGGATGCGCGCGGCTGCACTTAGTGGGCGCAAACAATGCAGGTAGCACCGTTAAACCGGGGCCGGTAGGGGGAAAACTGCGGGCACAGTTTTTTTTCCCTATCACCCCCGTTTTAACGCGGGGATTGTAATAGAGCCCATGGCCTTTTGCTCATTGTGTCACACTACTAGGTACACTTAAAAAAATGGCCAACATTTTTCTACAGTTAATCCATATTTCCCCCTGGCACAATTATAAGCTTTTTGGTACGAAAAGTTCTAAGCAAATTTATAATCCCTAAAGCTAAGAAGGAAGCAATAAAAAGCATAGCATTTTCCCTCCAAAATAGTTGCAAGTTGTTACCTCAATTTAAATACATAAATAGGATACAACTCCACAAGACAAGCAATAAAAAGAAAGTTCCATTTGCTGAATACATAGAAATATTAGATTTTTTGATTTCTGCCAGATGCATATTGCACCTTATGTGAGGAGGAGAATAGCAGGACTGGAATGTCATGGTAGGAATTTGTTCTAATACCTAGGGAAATGTATCAAAAATGGGTCTAGAAAGAAAAAAAAGGCCTTTCAGCTAAATTACCTCATATTTGCTAATGTATCTGATTTAAAAGTCATAAAATACTATGTTAAAAGCACATTAGGAGATGTGTTATATTTATACGTGTTTGTCACCTTGGCAACTAACTCTGTATTCCTAACCGAAAACTAGCTTTGGTGGGCCAAGACCTTTTAAAACTGGTAAATAATTCATACCGAGAGCTCTCTGTGTTCATCTACCAAGTCGGTGATTTGTAAAGCGGCCTGTCAAAGCTAATTAACCCTTTGCACACCTCTTTAAGTACATAAACACAAAGACTTTGTTTCTATTATTTTGTGTGCTGTTCAAAGTTTAAAGGGATTGCTACATTCATTTTATATACATATGCTAAGAGGCTATTATGTGGGTACAGTACCTCAATGATTAATTACACATAGGATAGAGGTGACAACATTTTTCTATTATGTATTTTTATATAATTATCATCCCTAGTCCTGATTTTTTGCATTTTCTCCATTTTGTAAGAAAACATAATTTATTATTAAAAAATATGAGAAACTAAACTAATATGCTGTGTGTTAGTGACAGAATCTGAGTAATTTATACACTAACACATACAAATGCAGTGGTATCTGTTTATATATCTATATATCTACAAATATCTACTATCCACATCTATATTTCTATATATATATTCTATCTATAAATCGATTATCTATATTATTCTATCTACATTTATTTATCAGTTATTAATATAGAAACCATTATTAATTGTCTATTTATCTTATTCTATCTATCTTTCTATCCATCCACCCATAACTATATATTTATCAATCTATTTATCTTATCCCTGTGTTTTGGCCCTTTCTGACACAAGATACCGCGAAGGTACTGGTTCATGCTCTTATCATTTCACGACTTGATTACTGCCACTCACTCCTTATTGGCCTCCCCAACTCTCGCATTGCCCCTTTGCAATCTGTAATGAATGCAGGGGCCAGGTATTTTTTTCTCACCAGACGCACCTCGCGTACCTCCCCACTTTGCCGGTCCCTCCGTTGGCTTCCTGTACGTTTCAAGATACATTTTAAAATACTGACACTCATGTTCAAATCACTCAATAACTCAACCCCTCCCTACATGTCTTTGTTACTACGCAAACACGTCTCATCTAGACAACTCTGGTCAGCGGGCGATCTTCACCTTTCAGCTGTCTACACCTGCACGGCCAACTCACCTCCAAGACTTCTCAAGGGCAGCTCCGGTCCTGTGGAATGACTTGCCTCGCCCTATAAAACTCTCCCCTGACCTTCAGGCCTTCAAGAAAACCTATCTCTTCAGATTAATGTACCACGTCACTGATGCAATTCATCCCTCTGCTAACCTACTCAGACAGGATTGCAGCCACTTCAATGGCCCCACCATTCCCAAACCACTGGCACCAATGATCCTGCCGTCCAGTAAAATTCCCCTTGTCTTCCTCAACCCCAATCCCTCCAGACTGTAAACTCCTATAAGCAGGACCCTATACACCTCTTGTTTCCACCATATGTCTGTTTATCTGTATCTCATTCCTTACTAATAATAAAAATAATAATAATCTATCCATTTATATATATCCATATATCTATCTATCTATATCATCTATATTATTCTATTTACATTTATTTATTAGTTATTAATATAGAAACAATTATTAATTAATTATCTATCTATTCATCCACCCAAGTCTATCTATTTATCAATCTATCTACCTATCTTAGTCCATCTTTCTATCTCTCCATTTACGTTATATTACTCTATCTATCCATTTATATCTATCTATCTATCTATCTATATCATCTATATTATTCTATCTACATTTATTTCTCAGTTATTAATATAGAAACAATTATTTATTAACTATCTATCGATCATCCACATTTATTAATAAGTTATCAATATAAAAAAAGTAAATCCACGTAGGAGTGAACCCTTCTAAGCATCAATAAAAAAATTAATTATACAAGTATCGATCTTATTTCATCTAACATACTATCTAAACAGATTTATAAATCAGTTATCAATATCGAAACAATTATTGATCAATTATTTACCTCTCTTATTCAATATCTCTATCCAACAATATCTCTCTATGATGCATTTATCTAAAATCTATTTATCTAATACCTATTCACATCTATTCTATCTTATTGCATCTATGTAGCTTATTCTATTGATCTTATTCTTTCTATCTAGCTGACTGTATCTATAGATCTATCTGTATACAGTATCGATCTAATTGTATCTGTCTTATTTCATCTATCTAGCTTATACTATTTATCTATTACCTATCTATCTAATTGCATCATATCTATTTTATTGTATCTATACACATATATCAGTTTTTATCTATCCATCCACATTTACTTATCTTCTGTCCATACATATCTATCTGTCCTACATTTATCTATTTACCGTAATCTCTGTTGATTTGTCTGATGGACATTTGTTAATCTCATCACTGTCAAGCATGTGTAATCTTACTTTTTGCTTGAGTTTGTACTACATTGTGACATAAAACAGAATTCAACGCAAGAAACCACACTTATTTACTACTAAGCTTCATGCCTGGCCCCCACCAGAAACTACTGTAATTAATATATAAATCACAGCCTTCGCCATCATCTGTAAATGGCATACCACTTTCCCCTGCCACAATGTGCATTATTATGCAGAAACCGATAAAGGCACTGCACCTGCACAGCACCCTGGACTGGGAAAGACAGCAAGGCACATGGTGCAAATAAGTGCATATATGGAATTTCGATGCCAGACGTTAAACTTACTTTTCCTAGCACTAAAGATTACATATCGAGATGCTACATAAGCACACTCTATGGAATAGAGCCCCCCTCCCTCCATTGGGGAGTCATAAATAATTACATTCTGCTGCCATTTTGGAATCTGCCCATTCCAAAACACCAGCATTTTGTTGCAAATTCTCATATGCATTATATTAGAATATTTTCAGGCTATTTCCAGATTTTTCACACCTACTATATGTTACAAAACGAAAATTATATGCACGCACCTTTAAGTTTGGCAAAACATGTATTAAAAGTCATAAAAAAGTTTATTGTTTTTAATTGTATATTTATTCAAAAATGTCATATTGCTTGACGTTCTTTTTGCAAGTGAAAAGCTTATAAATATGTCTTTTAGTAAATTTAGATTTTTAAATATTAACCTCCCTGGTGGTCTATTTATTTAGAAATTCCCTGTCTAAAAGTAGTCTATTTATTATTATTTTTGCCCCCCCCTAGCAGTATTCCCGAGTGTGGCTCAGGGTTAAATTCCTATGTTGGAAGCGGTAACCCCGAGACACACTCGGGCTGGATACATCACCTCTCCCTGCGCTCCCTCTATGTCCCCCACTGCCTCCTCCAGCGATCGCGACCTTATACTTCCTGGTTTCCTCCTCGCGAGAAGGAATCCAGGAAGTAAAACGCTGCGATCACCGGAGGAGGAGACTGCAGAGATCATCGAGGGAGCGCAGGGAGAGGTGATGTATACAGCCCGAGTGTGTCTCAGGGTTACCACTCTCAGCGGTGAAATTTAACCCCGAGACACACTCGGGAACACCGCCAGGAGGTTAAAAAAAATATTGACAATCTGTACATAAAAATTGAGGATTTTTCTCCCAAAATTTACTTTTTGGTAACACATTAAACATTTTTTTAAAAGAATTACTGACAGAAAAAAAATGAAGATTAAGAAGATCAATTTAAGAAAACAAAAATAAAATAATGGAAATATATTTTCAAATATATTATTTTTAAATTAGGCAGATTTTGAAATTACAACAGCTGTTACTTAGCATAACTTTCCACCAATTTCACTACAAATCTGCCTCGCATAATACTATTATGATTGTTAAACAATCACGTTATGTGCAGCTACGTTCCTCTCAGATGTTTATTCACCATGTCATATGGAAAAATGATGGCGCATGGACATGCAGGGGAAAATGCAGTCTTCGATGTAAATAATAATTGTGACCTTCAAAAAAAAAAAAGGAAAAGCTTTTGAAGTCTCGTAACAGAATTTGGGTGTATCCTTGTCTCCCGTCCATGCTTGTTTCCAAGTCCTAAATGTATTTGATCAGTATTTTGGCGCCTAAAGGCTTAATTATAACATGTTGTACCTGTTTAGAATAGGTGTGATGTTATAGAAAATAAAAAATAAAGCGTAAGCATAGCAAATCCAGAAAAAGCAGCAATTCCATGATATTTTGAATTATGGTCCTTAAAACATGTAAATTGTAAGTAGCATCATTTATTTTAAAATGTCTCTAATTCTCCACAAAAGTATTTGTAAGAATATAAAATTGTGGATGTACTGTGACTGCAGGTTGGTTAAATACCAGCAGAATATAAAAAATGAAGCCTGTATATGACTGTAATGTCATCCAGTCCATCCAGTTGCTGGGTGATAGTGAAGTTCCTGTAGTTGGGATGATACTGATATAAGATCACTGTAGTGATTCCTGTACTGAATATAGGAGCCTGTATACACAGATAACATTGTAACAGACTTGAGTACCTGCAGCACCTGTATTTATATCAGAAACCAACTTTCTGCACACATGGGCCTAGTAGAAAATAGTATTAAAGGGACCCTTTACACATCCTGACCACTTTAGCTGTGTAGAGTACCTTGTCCCTCCCTCTTCCGGCCTGGATTGGCAGGAAACGCTTTGTAAAGTGGTGGAATTTCCTCTTCCTGTCACCAGGAAGCTGGGATTTAGCTACAGGTCCCCATATAGGTTACTGATTATGTCAGCAAGCTCTGCATGCTGGCGTTATCCTCTCACAGACTGTCCATGAGCGAGCATCCTGAGACAGGCAGCTGATGGATCTGTAAGGATTAGTACCGGCCGGGTCATAAACAGGTTATGAGCCCAGTATGCGGTAAAACAAATGGAGGGAAGGGTGCACGAGGCAAACAGGATGGAGACAACCAGCAAGCTGATGACAAGGAGCAGTAGATGAAGAGTGCTGACCAGACACCGCTACGAATACACTGAGGATTGTTGGAAACTTAGTCAATGGGAACTAGGATGCTGAAGACAGGTCTGGAGGAACTGGATACTGTAGACAGGGTATGAGGAACTTGGAAGGCAAGAGGAAGTTTAGAAGGCAAGGCTGGATACATGGTGGGATACAAGGGCAAACCCAGGTCACAGGAATAGCTTGTACAAGCTACTGGCTACAATGCTGAAGCACAGGTTTATGGGAGTGCTCTTTTGTTCGGTGCACTTTGGTGCAATTCGGCGATTTCACTTCGCCGTCCCTGCGGCGAATTCAGTATTCATCGTAGGGTCCCCGTAGTGTGCCAAACGTGGAGCTGCTGAAGACCGCCGAATGCCGCCGCCGAAGACAGCTGATCAGCCCGTCGAACGCCGCAGAAGACCGCCGATCTGACCGTTGAACGCCGCTGAACTGCAGGAAAAAAACGGAATTTTTTCATTTTTTAAAAGGTGTTTAAAAAGATAAAAATGCATGAAAATGTGTGGAAATAATAAAAACAGTCCTATTAAAAATAATAGAAAAGTCTGATACAGAATAAAAAACACCATTAAAAAAAACTTGAGAATCAAAAATTTTGCCTTAAAAAATCCACAAATATACCAAAACAACACTAATAAATAAATAAATAAAAAGACAGTTTGCTGAAACTGAAAAGGATAAATGGTTGAATAAAAAAAATAATAAAACCGATAATATTTTTTTACATCCTATTGGACTCACCTGTTTAAACCTCTCGCACTGTACCACCGAAAATCAGGGACATCACTGACACTTTGGTGCAGTTTGGCATTCTCTGAATAGATGAACCATTACTTCTCTATGGGACAATTTCACTGCCACCACATATTTCCGAATTGCTGCGATCTGCGGAGAACTGCACCGTATTTTGTTGTCAATTCACCAGTATTTGGTGAATTGCCAGCTTTCTGAATAGACGAACTGCCACCAAATTGCAACATACGGTGAAATTAACAGGGTTATTCAGAGAGAGGTGAAAAGCAGGAGAATGACTGGGGAGTGGAAAATTCTAGGTCTGAATTTTCCATTCTCCAGTCATTCTCCTGCTTTTCACCTCTCTCTGAATAGCCCTGTAAATGTTTGGTGCAATTCAGTGGCAAGTTCAGCTCTCTTTGAATAACCCTTAATGTGAAAAGAAAATCGACACAATAAAAGAAACTAAAGCAATGTGTTAAAAGTATTTTAATTGCGTTGAAAAGAACAGAACAACAAACTGCATTTTATACAAACTGGACACACTACGGGGCTTTTTGAATGCTGGAAAAACAATAATATGTCATTTAGGCCAATATACTTGGTATACAAAAAACCTAATGTGTAATCTCTTAAACCTTATATTTATTCTAAAACAAATATCTTACCACATGTCACTGTCAGACACACACCTTTATTTATTCACAACAAACTTCTTAGCAATGTTTCTTTATTTTTTTCACAATAATTCATTGCCAATATTATGTGTTGAATATTTGCTTGATTTAGCATTTACACTCAAATAGTCATACAGGGTTATTCAGAGAGAGGTGAAAAGCAGGAGAATGACTGGAGAATGGAAAATTCTAGGTCAAAACAGCCAAACCAGAAAAATTCTCCCATTCATCTCCATCTTTCCAAATCGGCTATTTTGACCTAGTATTTTCCATTCTCCTGCTTTTCACCTCTCTCTGAATAACCCTGATACTCTTGGTTTGAGACAGGAAGAGGTCTTGGTCAGAATGAGAACATTGTACTAGTAATGTTGTTTTTATATACTGCAAAGAGATCTTTTGGGTTTTAATTATAATTCAGAAGAAAAGGGGTTTGTGAGGGTTCTGAGAACGAGCAACAGCACTAGTGGTCTGCTCTATGGTGGGGCCCGCTCAGGTCTCACAAGGCTTTAGCACTAGTGTGCCATTACAGGTGCAAATCAGACGCCATCACCCAGAAAGGGTGGCCAGTACTGACTGCCAAGGATGTCATCCCTGCACGAGAGGTGCAGCAAACCCCGACGATCGTTTCGGCCTTGTTAGGCCTTGCCAGGAGGGTATAGCTGGCACCCCTCTAGGCACACCGAGCAAGGGGTCCACGTCTGGATACCCTGTAAACTTAAAGTGAGAAAAAGAGAGATTCGTGAGGGTCCTGAGAACAAGCAACGGCAATAATTAAAATTGCCCTTAAAAATCTCTATCTCTGTCTGAGATCAGGTTTTTTTTTTTTACATCTGCAATCTGACTGTCGGTGGAACGCAACTCATTGTTTGTTATAGAGCCATATTCCTTTAAGAGGATGCATTTTTAGAACTATTTTTAATCGAAATGGGGACCCCTTGCTTTTTTGTTAAACTCTCACTGTCAATTTGCTTCCCCATCCCCTCCCCATGTTGTAAATACCTTTCATACGCAGCCCACTCGCCTTAACTCTGTGTCTTTGTCTTCACACAGCTCACCATCCAAAGCGATCACCCTCTCCTGCTGCTACATTTTCACTCTGCAGTCCCTCCCACCCAGTCACGTGCCTAACCATATAGCTCTCACTTCCAGCTGCTTTCACTGTTCTGTCTAATAACCCTTATTAAGCCCAAGCTTCTGGTCCTTGCAATCCCTGCTATTTTCTTTCTGGCCACCAGCTCCATGCTTCCCCTGCTCCCTTTTGTTTCACACACCTCTGTCCCTTAGATTGTAAAATCATGGGATGCTGGCTGAGCACTTGTATAAAGTGCTGTATCAGCAGGACAATTACCCTCCAAGCAGGTTAGTCTGTTCCTAATGCATCATTATTTACTAAGTCTTGCCTTTGCGTTTCCCCATTGTATAGTGCTGCAGAGTCTATTGGCGCTATATAAGTGAGGCGAGCTTCACCACCGTATTACGGGCTCATCGGCAGCAATCGTCAAACAGTCACTTTATTATTTTTTTTAGATAATCAAATGTACATTAATTCAAATGTCTTTAAATATGTTTTAATAACTAGCAAGGAATCAGCAACAGTGTCGTTCCTGACACAAAGCACAGTAAGAGGCGTGTACTAATAATCAATCACATAAAAAGCAAATGTCAAAGAATTTGCTAAAGAATACCATTTACACAATAAACTCTAATAATAATTAAAAAAAAACAGGAATTGTTGATAAATGTCATAATTACAAAATACATTCACAGAAAATAACTTTATTTAAAACTGAACTAATAGTGGGAAATATAATGAATGGGCGCACTTCGATAGAAGCCGTCAGTAAATGATTTAAATGATTGAAGCAATAAAACAGCATTATTAAGATTTACCAACATTGATATATTCACGCTTTAACGTGCAATTTAAAACATTTTTCAATAGACTTGTGTATTCATATGTATGCAGTTAGTTCGATAAGGTACATGAAATCTATTGCATGGAAACCATTAGCTCTGGTAGGATTTGATTTGGTTTATGTTGGGAGTTTCCCTTTGTGATGGAAGCTCCCTCCACCTTTTAGGCTGTGGTCACACGAGCATTCTTTGAGCAGAAGGAACGTCAGTGAGCGTGGACGTTCCTTCCACTCTGACGCCCGTGTTGCCACCTCATATGGAGGATCGCACTTTGTAGCCCCGTCTGCGTCCGTCGTAGTTTTTTGACAGGGAGGCTGAAATTACGTCCGGTGGTAGCTACACCATGTGGCTTTCAAAAAGCTGCAACGGACGCAGGCAAGTGCGGTCACACTGCAGAATCAGTCAGCACCAGCTGTAAAAAAAAATTTAAAATCACATACTCACCTCTCATCCCGTGACAAGAAGGGCAGCTCGATCCACTTCTTCTGGCTGCTGGGAGCAAAGGGAGACTGGGGGACAAAGGTCCCCCAGTCTCCCTCTGCGATTCACTCCGCCGACCTGCTGGATCTCATGCGACTGGCAGTGGAAGCCTCAATGGAGTCCTATGGACACCAAGGAGGGGATGCTCGCAACAGCACTTAGTACTGTCTCGAGCATCCCGAGGCTTAGTATCCCCGTTTTAGCGTGATGAAGGTAATATGGCCCCTAGAGTTTGCAGCTTTTCATCCCAGTGTTATTTCTGTAGAGCAGGGTTCCCAAAATCCCAGCTCCCCCAGATGTTTATTGCCTACAATTCCCAGCATTCTTTACAATGCAATAAATGGCCAGAGGATCAAGGGTGGTGTAGTTCCGAAACATCTGGGGGGGCCGGAGTTTGAGATCTCCGCTGTAAAGGATAAACAAAGACTTTAAAATTTAAAAATGAACAAGTCTACATTATTTTAGTATTTTAACTGTCTCAGAATAACAATCTATTTGCCAAACTGCTGTTTTCTGCTACATTTTAGTGGTATCGGTGCATCTCATGTCTCAAATAAATGAAAGGATGATATTTGTTCAGTAAAAAACACTTGTTGGTGAGAGGGTTAAGGTTGTCCAGATGTTGTGTACCAACCTGAAAAAGGTGGCCTACAAAAAGCATGCAACGCTCCTGATGGTTGGTGCATGCAGGGTTAAATTCCTGCTTATGATAATTTGCATTGTATCTAAACGTATAGCTGTGCTTTCAGAATGCTATTTTAGTTCTATAAAGTACTTATAAATGACAAACTGCACTTTCCACTTAATAGTTGTATCGACATTAAAATTCTTTTTACAGATAGGGCCGTGAAAGAGGTTCTGCAGAATGAATCCTGTCCTGTAAAAATGCTGTAAGATTGTGATACACCCATGGTGAACCGCATGGGTGAACCCGATGTGGTGGCCTACGTTTTATAGTTAGACTTGATAGTACTTAAAGCTTTGCAAGTGAAGATATTAAAGGAACACTAACTGCTTTTCTGTTTTCTTTTGTGTAGCAGTGGTCATTTTCTTAATAACATTCCTGTGGTTTGGGAAGTCACTAATGAGGTTTTAACTACTTCTTAATGCACTTAGCCTCTGTAGTCTGCAGGGTTTCCTTTAATAAGATAACTTACTTTTAATTAATGGTACTGCTTGTTTCAACAAACAGTTGTGTGGTCAACTGCCGGACAGCTCCTTCTCTGCTGCAACATCACACAGTTCCATGTTTTAAAGTCCAGTCTTGAAACAAATGTAGCATCAAATAGCTGAGTTTCGACATATTACATGAACATAATAAATACAAGAGCTAATAAAGCCTCAGGATCAGAATAAGTGCGGTAAAATGGCAGCGTTAAGGAAAATCAGGCCCCTTTTTATTATTATTATTTGTTAAGCGCCAACACATTCCGCAGCGCTGTACAACGGTGCAATGGGTAAAGACAAGACAATTCAACAATACATAAAGGAGGCAGATCAGTATTCCGCCAACATACACGAGGACATGGACATGGGAGCCTTATTCCAGTGGGAACTTACAGTCTAGATGGGAGTGAGAAACAGGAGGGGAGGACTGCAGTGATGAGTTAATAAAGGGACTGTTTTTGGGTCGGTAGGATGTCTTGTTGCGGAGTCAGGTGGTAGGATTCCCTGAACAGAAGGGTCTTTAGGGAGTGTTTAAATGAGGCCATATTGGGGGACAGTCCTTTTAGTATTAACCCTAAAATAGGGCGACTAGTCTTTTTGTTTAACCCTTGAATCTCAAGAATATTTTGTCCTATTAATGACACGTGAGATAAATCACAAGAGTTTCAACACATAAGTGAGACTTTCTGGAAACATATTTATGTGGATCTACAGTATACTATTAGGTATTGACAAAATAGTCTTAAAAATATGAGAACAAGTTCAAATTTATTATAATTTCTAACAATCTTTCATTGCTGAAAACATTTATAGATTTTGCATTTCTATAAATGTGAAAATCAGCATATAAAACTATACAATTTGAATGTCTTTTTAACCCCTTCACTACCAAGTGATTTTTGTTGAAAAAAGTTATCGTAACATTTATTTGAAAGACGGGATGTGAAGTTAACAATTAAATATAGGGCGAAATAGATGTTTTGCACAGAAATTGTTATTTTAAGATAGTTAAAAATTTAAAATAATGTTAATTTGCTCGTTTTCAATTTTTCATGTAATCATTTATTCTTTACAGAAATGTTGTTGAAATGTAAGATTTTGAGCTCTACATGGTGTCCTTTATTTTACACAATTTCAAACAGGGTCTGCATTATTATCATACAGGCAGAAAAGACCTTTGTGTTAGATACAGTAACTGTGATAAATAAAAATAATAAAAATGTTCAGATCTCCTGCTTATGGGGATCTGTAGTGATCATAATGAGATTATTAGCAATGCAACTTCCAGAAAATACCGAGAGAATATAAAAATAATAATTGTATGTGACATAATACCAGAATATGTAAATTACAGTAACAGCTTGTATCTGTACTGTACAGGGATTTTCTTTCATTATAACCCTCTGAATCTTATCCCTGTACAGCAGTGAGTGACCCCAGAGCTCTCCCTGTATTCTGCAAAATTCCTGGCAGCGATAATGTAGAAGTAAACTATTTGAACCTTTTGTTACAGTGAGGTTTAGGGCTGCTATTTGCAGATTGTTTTAAATCTCTCCAGATTGATTGGAGAGACATAAAACAAAGGAATTCTTTTCTCCACATGGGACACACTAATCCTGCTTTAAAAAGGTGTGAAATTTGTTTTTTAATATGCTAATGAGTGATTTTCAATGCATTACAATGCAAAACCAGAAAACTCAAAGGGGTTAAAGCAACATTAGTGTCTTCAGGGGAATCGACATTCCAAGGGAGACCCCACATCCTGTATTTCTGTAAAGAAGATACAAATAGCAACCGCCATCTTCACTGTAACAAAATGTTTGATAAACTTTGCTACTACATTACAACAGCTTTTAAGTGCGCAGAATACTGTGAAGGGATAAAATTCAGGCTTTTTTTAAATTGAAAAAAAAAAATCCAGCACAGTACAGAGAAAAGGTGTCATTGTAATTTCTATATACAGGCATTATGCCACATACAGGTACTATTTTGATATTCTATAGGTATTATTTTGAAGCCGCATGGCTAATAGTCACATTATGATCGCTACAAATACCCATAAGCAGGAGATCTGACCATTTTTATTATCTACCTTTATCACACTGACTGTATTTGACACAAAGGCCACTTATGCTTGTATGCTAATAATGCACAACCCTCTAGAGTTTAAAACCTTTCATCCCAGCAACATTTTTGCAATATAAATGAATTATTAAAATATTGAAAAAGATCTAATTCCCATTATTTTAATCTTTCAATGGCATAAAAATAACAATTTTCATGCAGATTTGCTATTTTACCCTATATTTAAGGTTTAACGTTGCATGCAATGTTTCCATGTTTCAAATAAAAGAATAATATTTTTGATCAAAAAGTGCTAGGTATTTAAAGGGTTAATTTATAATTCTGCATAACTATGAAAAAAGTCAAAAGCATCAAATATTTATTTAGAAAAAAAAGTAAGTGCTTACAAAGAACCGGAACGGCAAGAGTACTCCAAATTTATCCAATGAAATTAAAATGAATCCAGTTCTCGTGGAGTCCATACAATGAAGTGAAAATAAAAGTCATGGAGCAGACAGACAACTTTTCAGCCCTTGCTGGGCCATTTTTCAAGCCAGACAACAACTCGAAGAAAGCCCCTGATAGAGCTGAAATACTCTCTGATCACATTATGAAATAAACCACATTTTTTTGCACTTGATGGGTGCTGGATTCCTTTTTGTTTCACCAGTAAAAGCTTCAGAAGTGGCAGCCAACATTCAGTTGACACGTTGTGCTGAATTTCAAGTCTTTTACATATTTCTGTAAGAGAAGAGCATTTGATGATAACATTTTCAAAATACTACGGGCCATATTATATTCAAAACGCTTCTGTTAGCGCTCACCTGTGTGAGTGTTAACATTAGCTCTGGTTGCCCTAGCGCCAGTGTACCATATTACAATCCGAACGCTTATGGGTTAAAAAACCCGTCAGTGATTCGGAGCTTGCACTTTTCAGCGCGAGGTTACTTTACTTTTGTGCTCCCGATGCTTAACATGGGGAGCGAAAAGTGTTAATTAGCGTTAGGATTCCAAAGTCCTAACGCTAGTTATGCCAAGCAACGGTTAACTCAAAAGTTACCCACAGCTAGGACCTGGTGCTAACTGCTTCCACGTCTGCGGAAACAGTTATCACCAGCTAAAAATAAAAACAAAAAATCAGATACTCACCTCTCATCTCGCGGTGAGAACGGCGGCTCGATCCGCTTCCTCTTGCTGCCAGGAGCAGAGTGAGACTGGAGGAAAAAAGTTCCCAGTCTCATTCTGCGATCACTCCACCGACCAGCCGGATCTTGCGAGGCGAGATCCTGCAGATCATGTGACCGGCTGTCAGGATCAGCGCTGGTGGGGTCCCAGTCTGGTTGTATTAAGCCCATTATGCAGTGAGTTCAGGGGTTATTGATAAACAGTACCTTGTGGGGTAGCGTGGAGTCAAAAGGGCTAGGCAAGAATCGTAGTCAGGAGACGGTCTGAGGTTCAAGGGCTGGTAGAGAGGATGCAGAGTCGGTGGGCAAAGCAGAGATCTGGTACACATAGAGCATAGGTATCATAGGTCCTTTCAGGTCAAGGGATGGTAGTTAATGCAGAAGTCCAGAGGGAGAGGCAGAGAGAACCTTTATTGCAGACACAGGGGTTGTTCTGTGTTTAACTGTGAAGGTTCTGGTCAGCGAGAGCTGAGACTGGGCAGCACTTTTCATGGATGTGCTGCAAGCACGGATTAAGCAGCAAATAGCAGGCATGGATCCTGACACCGGCAGTGTAAGCCTCAATGGAGTCCTATGGACTCCATGGAGGGGATGCTCGTGGCGGTGCTTAGTGCTGCCTTGAGGATCCTAAGGCATAGCGCCGTGTTACGGTGCAGGCTCCTGGATTAGCTCCTGCACCGTAATATCACGCTAAAAAGGGGACGCTATGGAGACACCTGCAGGTGCAGGTTTTCTTCCTTAGCGTCCCTGTTTTAGCGTGATCAATGTAATACAGCACTACAGCAGGGACGTGCAGTGAGGTCAGTGGCTGGTGAGGCACTGACTGGTATCAGAGCCAGAATTACACGGGTTATGTAGGTTCATGCTCCCCAGAAACTGGCTGCTGTCAGTGTTTCCCAGGATCTGGCTGCTGTCATAATACCAGAGTGCCTGCAGTGTGCCATATACATTCCAGTGTGCCATAATACCAAAGTGCCAGCAGTGTGCCATAATGCCAGAGAGCCAGCAGTGTGCCATATACATATCAGTGTGCCAAGCATAGGAGTTTGAAATAACAGTTTGCTAGTAGTGTGCCATATACATATCATTGTGCCATAATACTGCTGCTGTCAAGGCTTCCCAGGATTTGTTGCTGCTCTCAGCCTAGCAGGCCCCCATGACTGATGAGGACAGTCACCTGACTGTCCTGCACCAATCAATTCAATCAATCAAACCCATGGGGCGTTTTTAAAAAAAATTTAATGGCATGAGGCCAATAGTGCTTTCCCACTGGCTCAAGCAATTCAGTTGCTCTCAGTGCCTCTCAGAGGTACTGAAGAGCCTTGATTCAGGAAGTCTGAATCACTCGGCCAGATTGAGCTACGCAATTAGCGTAGCGTCCAGCTACGCAAATTGCATAGGCTAGTCTGGCTCAGTGCTGCCATTGCTGTCTTTGTGAAGATTTACACACACACAGCAGCCGCCGAGCTGAAAGGAAACAAAAAGCGGAGGACAGACTGAGACGGGTGGCGAGGGAGCATGGAGCAGGTGAGTTTGTGAACTTTTTTAAATTTCATATTTTATTTTACAGGTTATTTTAATATTAAAACCACCACAACAGCAGTGACTTAATGGAATGACAGGTGAGGCCCTGCCTCACCTGCCGCCCCTGACTGCACGTCCCTGCCCTACAGGTATTACATAACATTTTACGGATGATCTTAAAGATATTTCAGAGAGAAAACATTACATAAAGTGCAAAATTCAAGTATAACTTCTTTCCTGTTAGAAATTATTTACAGCAGGTTTAGAAGAATACTGGCTTACCTTAACTGTCATAAAGTCCTGCATCAGATACAACAACTTCGAACAAAATACATTTGAAAGAATATTCTAAGACATGGTACTATACTCATGCAGATGTTTTTTTATACCAATAAGTCTTATTCTATTATAAAAACCAAACACGGCTGACAATGACATATGGTGTCCATTTATGTGCTATTCTCAAGAGAACGTACATAAATTAATTCATGCACCTTCCACTCCCAAATTTCCAGAGGCAATACACACATTTTATCATTTGTTGACATATTTTTACTGTGGTTTAAAAAATTCTGCGCACATCTTGGTCAACCCTTGCGTCTACTGTATTCATACGTAATCCCTGTAGGGTTTTCCTTTCTGTTTAAATGTGCAGTGATTACTACCAAATTACTAGGTCATGCACTGTGCCTCGCTGCAACATACCACCACCATAAACCCAACTGGACAGGAAATGTTTGTCAGATGTTGCGTGTTTAGAAGGGACAAGCTTCCTATTCCCCTGAGAGATGATTCGTAGTGGGAGAACATTTTTAAAGAATTTACAGTCTTACAAATCAGTAACCTGATAGTATCTTTACACGTGAGTGTCCTTACTACTTGGCTTTGCATTTGAACTCTTCCATTTGGAGCCAAAATGTTTACTACCCTGAAAGCATAATAGGTTGACCACAGCTCTTTTTCTTGATTAAAAACAAAAACTAGGAGGAAGTCGACTTAAAGCTAAATATACGTGCTGCATGACAGAGCTGAATAAATTCTAACATGATACTAATGGAAATAAAATTCTCAAATAAGCTTAATTTCATGACACATAGTGCCATCATACTCCAGATGTTCGGAAGTTTAAATCAGAACCAGAAAGAGGACCCACAGCTAACGGTGAAATAAATGAAGGAGGCAAAATCTGTGGTGGGAAGGACATAGTTCTTTAGACAGCAAAGTGCAGGATTCATTCAGTATATTCAGGTAAACTCATTTTTTGTCATCTGGAACATTAATCACTCCAGTAATTATCCAATGGAAGGCTCTTATCTATTTGAAATCCGGGTGGTGACATTTTTTGTCCAGGCAGTCTATACGCTCAAGACATTTACTGCAAGACGTCTTAAAAGGATGGTATTAAAAAAAAAAAATTATGTACACATACCATCTTGCTGGAAGTAACCATGTGCTCTTACAAAGAGTAAGACATTTTGTTCCATGGTCGTGCTATTCTCAGGTCTGTGCTGTTGTTATGGCTGTCCTGCTACCTAACATTTGCCTCCAGCATATGCTGTGATGGGATGTCCTCAACATAAGAGGAGGTGCGTTTCCTGAAACTCTCAGAAATTTTATTTCATTCCTTTACTCTTTATAGCAAAAACTTTGGGTTCAGCTCTGTATGAAGCACCCTGTATTCTTGGGTTTTGGAAACAGATTTCCCCTTTATTATAGAGTTTGGTCCTGTACATGTATATCCCTTTTGTGATCTTAGATTTTTCTGTCTTCTTTTTAGGATAATTTATTTATTTATTTATTTATACAGTATTTTAGCAGGAAGGATACATTGAGATTTCTCTTGTTTTCAAGTATGTCCTGGGTTCAAGAACATTGAAATTTTTACATTCGTTACAGAAATACAAAGTAATAAAATGCAAGATATTAAAAAAACAATACAAATATATAGATTAACATAGAAAATAAATATGTAGGGAATATAGTCACTATGTTACATGTTTACAGGTGCATTCTGTATTGAGGTATGTTAATAGAGATCTCTTAAGGAACTTTAGACTGGGGAAGATTTTATGGCGTCTGGGAGGTTAATCCATATTTGTGGTGGTCTGTAGGAAATGAGGATCGAGCCACTTTCTTTTCGTATTGTGGTATTGTAAGTAAGGTACAGGTCCTGGATCGGAGGTTATAGGATGAGGGAACTGCAGGGGGAAGCAGTCTATTCAGGTAGGGTGGTAGCTTCCTAGAAATTCTCTTAAACACCAGGTTTGAAAGGTGAAGAGTGCGTCTAGATTCTAGCAATGGCCAGTTTAGTTCTTAACATGTCACAATGGTGGGTCATGTAGTTACATTGTAGCACAAAGCTGCAGAAAAAGTTATACAAAGTAGTAGGTTTATGAAGGTGTGTTTGCGGAGCAGCTGCATACACTACATCTCCGTATTCAATAGCCGGCATAAGCATTTGTTGTACAATCTGCTTTCTTACCGCGGGGCTCAGTCAGGATTTGTTTCTCTACAGAGCTCCTAGTTTGGGGTAAAGTCTAGATGAGATTTTTCCGATGTGGGGGCCATAAAAGAGATTTGGGTCTATCCACATATCTAGATATTTGAGAGAACGGACTGTGGTCAGTGTGTCATTTGATTTTGCCCTGACGCATAGATGGGAAGGCTGTAATTTATGTAGTTTAGGTGCTGCACCGAAGAGCATTGTGACAGTTTTGTAAGTATTTAGAAAAATTTTGTTATCTTTGATCCACTTTTCTACATCTGTGAATTGTGCTTGCAGCACCGCCTCCAGCTGTAAAGTATAGTTTTAGTGGGTTCAGGTTGTAGGATAGCGTGCTGGGCCACACAGGGAAACAAGCTTATTGGACAGATTAATGTTGTCGAATAGGGATTTTCAATGCTTTATCGTTGGGTCCAGGTATTTTTGCATACTGATGCACGAAACACATCCATTTTATGAAGTTAAGATCTGTTGCCAAAGGTTAGTCTTGTTTACTTGGTTACTATATAGTTGCATAAATGAGAGGATGTTTCAACACCATTTGATGAGTGGAAATAAAACATGTGCAGTCTGATCTGCGGCAAGGTTAATTGTAATCCATCTGTTGGAGATAACATTCTTGGCTCTTCCTTGGAAGTATCCAACAGCAATTATTCTGCTCCAGCTTCACATCCTGTTCTAAACTCCAGCTTCTGGTGTTCATCATGGAAACAGCTGAACGTTAAACTGGATTGCTTAATACCTGTATCTGCACTCACATGAGCACTTAAGAGCAGAAATCAAAGAATATGTTGATAAAAATGCTGACCTACAAATGGGATTGGAGCTGTATTAGGATATAGATTGTTATACGGACAAATTAGTTACATTTGAGCTAAATGTAGCTGTAAATAAAATGCACCACAATGTACCGGCTGGGTGGAGTAGAGGTAACATCACTGCTCTGTGTGGAGAGATGGGTTCAATCCCAACGAGCACCTCTCCAGTAAGTGTCCTTGGGCAAGACTCCTAACGGTACATACTCGCCACCCAGGACATAATTGAAAACAAGAGAAATCTCAATGTATCCTTCCTGGTAAAATCCTTTCTCAAAAGAAAAATTAAAATTCAGTGTATCATGGCTGCTGGCACACAAAATGTTAATTTATACCCTTGTAAAACACTTTTAATAACTAGTAATGGTAATAAAATACACAATGGCACTATAGAAAATCAGATCTGCAACAAATTAAACCCCATATGCAGCTTGTCATAAGTTATTAGTTATATTCTGTTTCCAAGTACAACTTTTTTCCATTGCGAGGCAGAAAAACTAATTTCATGTACATGGAAGTATAACTGACTGGCAAACGAAGACATTAAAGAGGAATTGGCCTTCTGGGGTTGTGAAATGGGTGAGGCACCAATAAAGACCTCATACGTCTCTCACCCTTGGCTTGCCCAAAATTAGTCTGAAAGTAACGGAACCTCATAGTAATTTCTGCTCACATTGGTGGTCTTGTGTGTTTTGGTATGAGATGATTTCCAGTCCTTGAGTTTTCTGTGATTTTTAACACGTCGCGAGGTAACTCCCATTGTCAGTCAAAAGTTACATGTTTCTCTTTTTTTTTTTTGGTAATGCAAGTTTATTTTCAATATGGGATTAAATATCACACATATTCTCGATTTTAAGCAAAATTAACCCTTATATTCCATATAAGTATGGCCAAAAAAGTTAAAATTGTGTAACACGTGGGTGGTGAACCCTATTAATGTGAATTCTGTGTGGCCTCACGTGTAACAAATGTACTATATTGTGATTTCCTTACATATGCACAAATTAGGTAGTACAAATAACCATATCTTTGATCAAAGGACGATTCCAGTGTTTTTAAAGCACGTTTTATTAAAATCTTGGGCCCTATTCCAACTGGGCTGTTAATGCTGGCTCTCTTAGGCTAGGGTCAGACGAGCGCATTCTGTGCGGACTGTGCGTCCGTGCACAACGGACGTACTTTCTGACTGACGACAAGGTAGTGGCCACACGGTCAGTTTTTGTGACTGACGTTTTTTTGACTGATGTAGAAGGGAAAATAAATTAATATGAAAAACATTTTGTCCGTTAAAATGCTGGACGTATAAATGCAGTCCGTCTGACTTCGTTCCATCACTCACACACAAAGCTATGTGGACGTTGCAGACGCAGCGCACTCTGTACGTCCGTTCTAGCGGATTTACGTTCTTGCCTAACCCTGCGTCCGTTTGCCGCGTCCGTTGCGTGTCCACAGTTCGGTGCGGACGTTCTTCGTGTGTGGGGCTCCATTGGTCATAATTACATGCTATAACGGATGTACAAATGTGCGGCAAAACACGGACGTGATCATTGCGCTCGTCTGACACGGGCCTAATGGATAACTTGAACGAGAGCAGTTATCCATTAGCTGCTCACTAGTAGCAACTCTACTCCAACTGTGATTCTGTATTAGCTCTCGAATTGGAATATTTTTGAGCTACTCATTGACATTGGCTCCTGAAGTCCATAGGATTCCATGCAGTGAAGCCTGACCCTACACGAGCTCACATATGAGGGCTCACACCAGATTCATGGAAGAGCATCAGGAACTATTTGGTCCCAGCGTTCCACTGTTTCATCGAGAAAAAGAAATGGATCATGCTGCCCTCTACACTGTGGAATTAAGTTATAGAGCAGTGATGTTATCTCTTTTCCACCCAGTCGGTTATATATTTGCTGCTCACAACATCGGCTGTGCAGGAATACAGCCTAAGAAATAATAAATATTTAATATTTTTTGAGATTACAGTTAAAGTACAATTAAGAGAAATCATTATATGAATAGAAAAATAAAGAAATATTTGGATATAAAGAAGAGTATATATTGTATATAAAAAGCAAATAGAGCTTTAAACTAGAATTACATATTCTTTGTAAAGAACAGAAAATTGCCACGTTCCCATTGAATATGAATGAATTATAACAACTTGAACCCAGTGTTTAAATAAAAATAAATATAATGAATAATTAATTGTTGAGCGGAAAATTTGCGTTATTGGGGTTCTCAAATTATATATTAAATTTATCAATAGAATTTCCTTTTTTAGGCTTAATTAGCTCAGTAGATAAAGAGAAAGAACTACCACACAGAGAATCACTGTAGGTGAGACCTGGAAGTAAAACATCCGGAATCTAAACGTTTATTCCCACATACATTGAAGATTGAAAGAGAAAACCCAAACGTGATTATTAAAATCATATGTACATATATATAATATATATATATTCTTGCTGAAGAACAGACGATGTGCTCACTGGATAACTGGTTTTTTTATTTATAACTTTTGGAGAAAATGAATTAAACCGCTTCTTTATTCCAGCAACATTTGAAACCTTTACCTTTCGTGAAATTAATGGGTTTTTATGCAGTAAAAAGAATCACAGATTTTATTTTAATCGAGGAATGTGAGATGTGGGGGGTAGTAGTTGCTATTGAACATAGCTATGTATTTATATTTGATAACAAATTAGCTAAGGTGTCATTGTTATTTGCCTTTTTGCTTTTCAAAGATCCAGGTTTACGTCATCAACCCATGAAAGCATTTCCCTTTTCACTTGGTAGAGTCAATGTATCATTTCCTCCGCACAAAGACCTATGGAACCGGGTGTTCTGTGCCATACACTACCTAGTAACCATTAAGGTTAACCATCACGCCTCTTGGTCTAATTAGTCATTTTCCAGCTCAGTATTTAAATCTTCGTTTTTAGAATATTGTAAACTGTACTATAGGAAACATAATTCGACGTATAAAGAAGTCAGCATACTAAAACATGGAAACGGCACTTCAAAGGGATGCGTCGCTCATTTTCAAAGAATTATTTATATCATTCTCGGCTCGCCCGCTGAGTAAAAACAAGGCATCCCCTGTGCACATGCATAATTATTAAGAGCACAATCCTGCCAAATCCTTGAATTGTTAAATGCAAATCCATGTTAGCTGGCACCAGAAAAAAAAAAGCTTAAAACTAAGCAAAACCCCTGCCTGGGGCTGCCATTAAACCCTCCACTCTGTCTCTCTGCAAAGAAATGTCTCACCCAGGCTAGCTCCTGTGGGTCTGGATACAAATTAAATTATTTTGTTCCCCAGGGCGTTATGCCTATCCCTGATTGTCTCTTACTACTTTAACATTTTTCTTGCTCAAGATCCTTAAAGTAACACTCTACGCCAGGTCTGTCAAACTCACAGCCCCCCCCCAGATGTTGTGACTTACAATTCCCAAAATTCTTCCAGTGTAATACATGGCCAGGGAATCATGGGAGTTGTAGTTCAGAAACACCTGGAGATTCAGGGTTTGACAGCCCTGCAATATGAAGTGAGCAGTGATCATTATCTGAGTGATCACACTGCCCTGAGCTCCCTCATCCTTCTAACCCTCTGGGGGAGCTCTCTAAGGACTTATTCAGCCCTCTGAATGCCCAAAATGTAAGCGCTAGGCTCAGGTTTCAGGAATTAGGTTTCACCGATGGTCCTCAATACTTTTTACATAGCAAACACATTATAAATAAAACAATGGCACCTGGTTGCTTGAAGATAATTGTAAGGAACGGAGCCAGGGGACATACAGGTGCCACTGTAGGGCCCATGCCCGAGCTTGACCGGGGCTGTCTAATCCATGGCAACAGCTGCTATTGCATCTCTATCCAGGACTCCACTTCAGGTATCCAGGACTCTACCCCTGGTGTTTCCAATCCACTGCAGAGAGCCAGCTGCACCTATCTGAAGTAGTCAGACTTCATTTAAAAGGAAGTCACAGCCTTTAGACTTTGCTTCTGCATTGTTTCTACTATCATCATCTACGGTGCATCTCAAGAAGCTCTCTCCTTACCAATCCATAGAACATCCAGATTGTTCCATCTTCTGTTTCCTCGCCGTGCTCCTGCCGGTCATCTCCTAAATCCGCTCCTGCTTAACCTCAGTGCCTACTGCTACCGCCAGCAGAGGCGGAACTAGATACCTCAGGGCCCAAGTGCAGGAACCATGACGGCCCCCCCACCCTAGGCAAAAACATATTCTCCCCCCCTCCCGTCAACATGTTGACTAAAGACAATCCCATTTTTTCCAGGCCCACTATGACCTCTTCAGTCCATCCCATTTTTAATGTAACGTGCACTATGTGTATCTCACAGAGCTCCACAGCAATAAAACTCACAGTAATGTGCACTGTGTATGAGCGTATCACAGAGCTCCACAGCAATAAACCTCACAGCAATGTGCAGTGTGTATGAACGTGTCACAGAACTCCACAGAAATAAAACTCAAAGTAATGTGCGCTGTGTATGAACGTATCAGAGCTCCACAGAAAAAAACTCCCAGCAATGTGCAGTGTGTATGAACGTATCACAGAGCTCCACAGCAATAAAACTCACAGCAATGTGCAGTGTGTATGAACGTATCACAGAGCTCCACAGCAATAAAACTCACAGTAATGTGCGCTGCGTATGAATGTATCACAGAACTCCACAGAAATAAAACTCACAGCAATGTGCGCTGTATATGAACGTATCACAGAGCTCCACAGAAATAAAACTCACAGCAATGTGCGCTGTGTATGAACATATCACAGAGCTCCACAGAAATAAAACTCACAGCAATGTGCAGTGTGTATCAGTGTAAATCACAGAGGATTACAGCAACAAAACTCACAGTAACATGTGGTGTGTATGAGTGTATCACAGAGCTCCAAAGTAAAACTCACAAATAAGTATAAAATAAATTTAAAAATAATTATTTATATATATAGGCAAGCCCCCAGGCCTAGACAGGCGAGTGTGGGCCCCCCAGACTCAAGGGCCCGGGTGCGGTGGCACCATCTGCACCCCTGGTAGTTACGCCCCTGACCACCAGACCTTCTACCAGACCTCCGTACCATCTACCAGACCTCTGTGCCTCTTACAAGACCTCTGTGTCTATTGCTACTGCCGGACCTCCGTGTCACCTACCAGACCTCTGTGCTTTCTACCAGCCTCCCTGCCTTGTGCTAGCCTTCATTCCAGCCAGTACCCAAGCCCATCCTCACCTGTCTCCTCAGTGCCCATTCTCATGTCTGTCTCTTCAGTGCTCTCCTGTAAGTCCTCTCTTGCCTTTTACTGTCTATCCCATGTCCAGACCTTTTCCTGTTCTGTCTACCTGCTTGTGCCTCAGTGTCGTCCCGATCTCCCGTGTATTAATCTCACCCTGGTCTCCCCTGTGCCTTCTCCATCGTCATCTATATATGTATTCCAGTATTCCCGTATTCCCTTTGTTATATCGGTTCCTTCCTCCTTTGTATCGCTCCTGTCATTATTATTATTTGTCTGCCTTGTTTCCTTCAATAAACCCTTGTTATTACCTCAGATACCTGTCTTCTCCTTGTGTCACTGCTAATTGGGCTCGAAACCCCCCTACAAACCTTACAATAATTAAAGCAGATTTCTGTGCTGTCATATAGATTGCATATTTTTATATCGGGGGAATTTCAATCCATAAAAAAGTCAGCAGATATCCAATAAATATACAAGATATTTGACCACCTAAATGTATTACACATCCTGTATTTTACAACAAAGCAATGCCCATCGTACGTTGTATACCCATAATTCAATTTCAGAGAAACATTATCTTACTACTTCGCTTATAGTGGGCACCAGTTGACACTTGGAAATTGGTATGAAAAAGAGAAGGCACTAATGATATCATGTATATTTTATAGAACTAAAACACCTTCACCACATGTGACATGATGTGACAGTCACAAAAAAATTCTGTAAAGGCAATTGACTGTCATGGCACATTGCTGGTTGAAGAGGTTGTATTTGTTTCTTCTCACTGGCTGGGTGGAGTAGAGGTAACGTCACTGCTCTGTGTGGAGAAAGCCTGTGGAGACATGGGTTCGATCCCGGCAAGAGCACCTCTCCAGTAAGTGTCCTTGGGCAAGACACCTAACGGTACATACTCGCCACCCAGGACATACTTGAAAACAAGAGAAATCTCAATGTATCCTTCCTAGTAAAATCCTTTCTAAAAAAAAAAAAATGGCTCTAGGATTTGAGGCAGGTTGGCCATAGCTGATTGAACATCTCTACGACTGGTTGATGTGATTGCCTGTCGCATCTATCGCATGGGATTGTGATGTGGAGGATGAGGGGGTTAAACAGCTTTGTGCATGCATAAAATAACAAGAAAGAAATTGATAAAACATGCATGCCTATAATTTTTAGTAAGATATGTTGAATGTGGATTGATGTCAATCACATTATTCTTTCAGCTGATTTCATTATTCCCATTCATAAAGTGCGTGATATTCTCTTTAACTCACTCCATTGCAAAACGTTAGCACTTCAAAGCGTCTTCTCCTGAGCTGATATTCAGTTATCTGAAATAACCAAAGATCTGGCACTCGAAGAATTAATCTGGTCTCCTTCTTTCCATTCCATACCTTGCTAAACTCAAGAATTACGGCAAACTTTTCAGTGTCAGTTGGAGTATGATCTAATAATGTAACAATTACAGCACAATCAGACAACATAATACAAAGCATGTTATAACCCAGGCCAATGCAATCATTCAGCGTAAACCTTGCACAACATCTGGAAATGAACCATTATATATGTCACTATGATGAATAGATTCAGGCTCTCCCCAGACAGGTAGAGGAAAGAGGATATTTTTTTACTTTATGTATGCATTCGATAAGACAAAATTACTGAATGGTCTCATTATAACAGGAGTTTGGAGTTTATTTTTGCGTTATTGACTTTAGCTAATATGATTTAACAATTCTGAAACCTACTTGCTTGAGTTATACACGAAAGAACATCTTAAACCATTCACTGCGCAGCCCAATAAAATGAGCAAAAAATGGGTTTGAAGGTGACACATTATCATTAATAGCAAATATTTTAAACACTGAACACACAAAATAAGGAACAAAGCACAATTTTTGCTTTCTCTGTTTAGGGTAATGTATACAATAATCAATAAAGAATACACAAAGGAAATGTCAAATATCCACATGTATTAATCAAACACATAAATGTTGGAAAGGTAGATAGTAATAGTGATTATTAAGAACTTGCAACTTTATATTGTGTATATGACACAGAAACACAGGCAGAACTAATACATGGATGAACAATAATTGTACAATAATTGGTGAACAATTCTTTGTAAATGTTTGTGAAACTTATTGTTATCAACTTAAAAGTCACATATAGCATATCATAATTTTTGGGGATTAACTGTGAAGCAATGCAGATTGTCCTAGTTTCGTCCTCTTATTACATTCTGTCATTGTTCGATTTTGAAGTTCTAAAACTCTGATATTTCACGTCTGTACACAAAAATCCCATAGCTAATTTTAAAAAAAGTCACATATACACAAGAAAACAAAAACTATGAAACCATCGAAGGATGAATTGAAGTAGAAGAATATGTAACACAAGTATTACACAACTGTGGTTATTCAAGAAGCATTGTTGTTTATCAAAGTTGCAACGTCAACAAATGTTGGTTGTTCAAAAAGAGAAATATAAAGTACAGCAGTAGAAGCTTCATAAATGAAGCTTCTCCTGCTGGTGTTTAAAATTCCGTTTTGTGAAACATGAATGTTAGTCACTATTGTGACAAGCACAAACAACAGTGCTTCTTGAATAAACTTCATTATGGTTTTATGGCAACCTCTTAACTGACTTTTTGTAAGATTTTGTGTTTCCAGCTGTGAACAAGGTGATGATTATATCTAGTGCTTTGTAACTTGAAACATTTAAGAGTCTATTCACTTACTTTTCCCTTCCACGCAGTTCGGGGCAGTACGGCAATTCCATTTCGTCAACAGTACGGTGAATTCACTATTCACCGGAGGGTCACGGTAGTTTCCCCCGAAGATGGAGTTGCTGAAGCTTCATGAAAAAGTTGCACAACATCACCAACGAGTACCGAAAAGCACCGAAGAGCACCAAAGCAGCCTTTTCCACTGAACTGGAAAAAAAATGAACTCTCCTATTCTCCTAATAGTTGTTTAAAACAATAAAATTGCAATAAATATTTGTAAATAATAAAAAAGGTCCTTTAAAACATAATAAATTGGACTGTTACAGTATAAAAAAGCACCTTTAAAAAAAATTGGGAAACAATTTTTTTTTTCTAAAAAATACAAAAGTTGTTTTAAAAAATAAAAAGACTTTTTGTTGAAAATGAAAAAGAATAATTTTTTTTAAAAAATAATTAAAAATGCTATTAGTTTTTAACATTGAAACCTATGGGATTCATCTGGTTAATCCTGTTGAACTAAAGCACTGAAAATCAGGGCATTTCGTCAACAATTCGGTGCAGTTCGGTGTTTTCTGAATAGATTAACCATTACTTCCCTATGGGACCAAAGACCGCTGAACTGCACTGTATTTCGCTGTATTTTTTGCCAGTTTTTGGCATATTGACAGTTTAGTGAATAGACGAATTAGCCCACAATTCACCATTAGGTGCAATTCGGAGGAGAGTGAATTGTTTCTGAATTTATGTTTTATGAAATCTGCCCAGAACAGTGTGTTAAAAACAAGCATTATCCTAAATAACATACCTCAATACGAAATGCACCTGTAAACTGCCTGCTCTCTGAATAACCGAATGGCCAGGAAAGGTAACCGTACGCTGAATTTCACTGTTCGGTTACCTTTCGCCAACAATTCGGATCTCTTTGAATAACCCTGCATGTGTCTAGTAGGGATGAGCCGAACACCCCTGTGTTCGGTTCGCATTCGAACTCGAACAATTTCAAAAGTTCGAGTTCGAACACGAACCGAACTCAATGCAAGTCAATGAGACTCAAAAGTTCGATTTTTAGAGTGCCCTCCAAGAGGGCATATATGCAAGACACTTGCCATAAAAGGTGTATGGAGGTCCGGGTAGTGCCCTGGGGGACAGGAAACAAGGACAAAAAGTTTTAAAAAAAACGTTTTTAAAGGAACAGTGAATTTTCCATAAAATAAGGGTTAAAAATAAAAACGAAAAATTACTTCAAATATCGTCCCCATAACCTGCCCGTGAAGTGGCGGATTTGTAGGATGTATAGAAATATCGCCATCAGAGACCCACACACGACACCTAGCCACCCTTAAGGGGTTAAAAATGCACAGGGACTGGCTACTATCCTGTTAGATGAGGGAATGTATTATATGTATAAAGCAAGGTATATATGACAATGGATAGTCAGAGACTCTAGGGACTCAGCTTGTACGCTTTATGATAGACATTTTCACGTTGTGTTACTAATGCAGAAACAGCAAGCCCTTCCACCACGCTTGCACCAAAACTATAGATCTAACACAATAATAATTGTATGCTCACATAGGCCCTAGGGAGAGGTACATGACATACAAATACTGGAATATTACGTTTAAATCTAAGGAGTGTGATAAAGATTTTATTAAGCCCTTGATGACAAATGACGTAACATCTACATCATTAATGATTGGCTTTACAGAGCCCTGGTCCTTAAGGGGTTAAACAGCATATCAGAGGAAAATATAGTAGAAATGAACACTTCTTAGAATTCAGAAGCACAGTGTTCATACATGTGCAGAAGCCACATACATGTGCAGGAGCCACATCCAGTCTGCAGGCAATGTATCAAATTCATGAGACCAGACTAATTAGAAGCACATGTTATTTCCAAACACTAATTAACACCTGTTGTTTACACCGTTTGAGAGCCCTGCTGTAAGCACATGTCATTTAGGGGTGAGAATCTTTGCACCTAGACATTAGGCAGACTGTAAAGCATGCTTTCCTTGTAAGCTAGAAAATCCACATCACCCATTGCAGCATTTTAAAGATGAAACACACAGGCGGCACAAAAAATCCTATGCAAGCCTCATGCACTCTAAGCACATGTAATTTTGAGGCGTGAAAGTTTCAGAAAAATGTACACGTGTGCAAATATTTTAAAGCCAGAATAATTTTATGACCGTCACATTTGTCTGACGAACAGATAATACATTACGCTGCAGCATGTGTTGACATATGTTGGTAGATGTATGTAATGTGTGTTATGTGTATGTAACATGTTTATGCTATTATACATACTGCTTCTTGACGACGTACACAGTCCGTCCATTGCTAATCATCGCCCACATGCGTGCCTTCTTATTTATTTATTTATAAAGGATTTTACCAGGAAGGATACATTGAGATTTCTCTTGTTTTCAAGTATGTCCTGGGTTCAATAACATTGAGTGGTTACAGAAATACAAAATAGTAAAATGCAAGATATTAACACAAGACCAAATATACAGATTAACAGAAAAATAAATATGTAGGAAATAAAGTCATTATGTTACACGTTTACAGGTGCATTTCGTATTGAGGTATGTTAATAGGGTAGTCTTAAGGGACTTTAGACCGGGGGAAGATTTGATGGCGTCTGGGAGGTTATTCCATATTTGCTGTGCTCTGTAGGAAAATGAGGATCAAGCCACTTTCTTTTTGTATTGTGGTATTGCAAGTAAGGTGCTGGTCCTGGATCGGAGGTTATAGGATGAGGGAACTGCCGGGGGAAGCAGCATATTCAGGTAGGGTGGTAACTTCCCAGAAAAGCTCTTAAACACCAGGTTGGAAAGGTGAAGGGTGCGTCTAGATTCCAGCGATGGCCAGTTTAGTTCTTTTAACATGTCACAATGGTGGGTCATGTAGTTACATTGTAGCACAAAGCGACAGAATGAGTTATACAATGTAGTAAGTTTCTGGAGGTGTGTTTGAGGGGCAGCTGCATACACTACATCTCCGTATTCAAAGGCTGGCATAAGCATTTGTCGTACAATCTGCTTTCTTACCGCGAGGCTCAGGCAGGATTTGTTTCTGTACAGGGCACCTAGTTTGGGGTAGAGTTTAGATGAGAGTTTTTCGATGCGGGAGCCAAAAGATAGATTTGGGTCTAACCACATACCTAGATATTTGAGAGAAGTGACTGTGGTCAGCGTGCCATTTGATTTTGTCCTGACACATAGATGGGGTGTTTGCAATTTGTGTAGTTTAGGTGCGGTTCCAAAGAGCATTGTAACAGTTTTGTCAGTATTTAGAAAAAGTTTGTTATCTGCGATCCACTTTTCTACCCCTGTGAATTGTTCTTGCAGCACTGCCTCCAGCTGTGAAAGATTTGGTTTGCTGGTATAGATTACAGTGTCGTCTGCGTACATGTGTACAGTTGAGGCTTTGCAGACATTGGGCAGATCGTTTATGAATATAGTGAATAGCAGGGGGCCGAGTATCGAGCCTTGGGGTACACCGAACGTGACTGGGAGGGGAAGGGAAGTGCTGTCAGAAATGGACACAAATTGCGACCTATCAGACACATATGATTGGAACCAGGTTAACGTGCTATCACCAATACCAGAGTTTTTAAGTTTTTGTAATAGGATGCCATGGTCTACTGTGTCAAAAGCCTTGGCAAAATCAAGGAAGATGGCTCCAGTTACGTTTCCTTGTTCCATGCCCGCTTGGATATCATTACAAACTTTTAAAAGGGCAGTTGTAGTTGAATGATTTGGACGAAAGCCTGATTGATCTGGGGTTAAATAGTTCTGATACTGATAATAATCATGTAATTGAGTGTAGACACATTTTTCCTGAATTTTTGACATTACAGGGAGCAGTGATATTGGGCGGTAGTTGGATACCAAAGTATTGTCTCCACTTTTATGGATAGGTACCACCCTTGCAGTCTTCCAAAGTTTGGGTATGTATCCAGTCGCCAGTGATTCATTGATTAGGGTTGCGACAGGTTTTGCAATTGCTGGCGCACTGATTTTCAGCAGCATTGCTGGGATTTGATCAGGTCCAGACTGGTATTTCATTTTTTGGTTACGGAGAAGTTTAGTGATGGCACTGACAGGCACTGGTCTATAACTGAATTTCTCTGCGTTACAGGGTCTTTGCACTGTTGGTAGGGCCTGACCTGTGTGCGGCCTTTCTGATTGCGTGTCATTTCCTAGCTTAGCAATCAGGGTGGTGGCGCATCCAACAAAATAATTATTAAAAGCATTTTCTACATCTAGGGGCTTGTTTACTTTGACAGCAGCCGGTTGGGAGTGGACTGGGGGTGCTTGTATGTTACTTATGATTTTCCAAAAATTTCTGGGGTTTGATATGCTATTGTTTAAATTTTCATTGAAGTACTGGGCTTTAGCCATTTTTGTTTGTTTTGTGCATGCATTTTTGGTATTCACAGTGATCGCTCATGGATCCAGTACTCTTGAAATTTGACCACAGGGAGTCTCTAAACTGGTACATATGCATGAGGTCAGCTGTAACCCAGGGGAGGTGGGCCCCTTTTACTCGCACTTTCTGCAGTGGGGTATGGGTGTTCCAGACTTTCAGGAGCTCGGCTTGAAAGTATTCAATTGCACAGTCCAGGTCTGGGATTAGGTTTAGTTTGTACCATGGGAGCTGTTTGAGATCATTTAGGAAGGATTCAAGATGAAATTTCTTGAAAGACCTGGTGATTATTAACTTTGGTGGACTTTTGTGGCCCTTATTTTGCACACACAGTACACTAGGCAGTGATCAATGAAACTGTTAGCGAGAATGCCTGCCTCCTGTATACGAACAGGACATGAGGAGAGAATCCAGTCCAGCAAGGTGTGGTTAGGGCTTTTCATATTAATGCGAGTGGGGGAGGAGATTAATTGTGTTATTTGCAAAGCCTTAAAGAGTGAGCAGTGTTTATTGTTTTTAGGATTCAGCCAATTAACATTAAAGTCACCGAGGACCAGCAGTTCACTTTTTTGGTTTTGAGCGACTAATTTACTAAGAATTTGTGTTATGTCAGAAAGGGAGTGCACTGGGGAACTCGGTGGGCGGTAGAATCCAGCAACAATAATTGTTTTACTGAACGGGATCTCAATAATACCAGAAAGGAAATCAAATGTGGCCGGGGAGCTAGGATTCTGCAACGGGGTGAACTTTATGGAGTTGTCAACATAGATAACAATTCCCCCTCCTCTCTTAGCTCTGTGCTTTCTAGAGCATGAGTACCCTTGTATTGCTATGGCAGAGTCTGGCACTTAAGGGGTTAACCATGATTCTGTCAACACAATGACTTTAGGTTTGAAATAGAAGCACCAAGCTTTAAGCTCATCCAGTTTAGGGAGTAAACTGCAGATGTTGCAATGCACAAAGGAGAGGCCTTTTTTAGTGGGGAGATTAAATATGGTGTCAGCTGTTGGACCAGGGTTGGACCAGCTATTGGACCAGGGATTCAACATAATTTGCCAGAGCATGCAGCAGAATAAAAAGGAATTTGGACATATTTTTTTTTTGGAAAATAGTGATTGAAGAGTTTTAAAGCTCTGTTGTGTGGGGGTGGGAGGGCTGGATTTTAACACTCTCCACCAGCTCTCAGCTGATAAATTAAAGGAGCTGAGCAGGCTATGCCCTGGGTAGTTTTTTAGTTCAATATCTAATAAACCGTTGCTTATAATATTCTGCAGTAAAGAGTCTCTTTATTTCTAGATTTTTTAGTATTTTTAAGCATTTGTTATACATTTTTAAAAAAAAAAATTATTCGAACTCGAACTGAACACGCCAAAAAGTTCGAAGTTCGCGAACTTTCGAACTGCCAAGGTTCGAGTCGACCTCCGAACTGATCGAACCGAACAGCTCATCCCTAGTGTCTAGGTCAGCAGGTGAAGTACTCAAATCCTTCTTTTAAATAAGTAGAACCTGCTAAAAGGTAGAAATTCATGGATAGAAATTAGGAAAATGCTTGTTTTCACATGCTGAATTAATTTAGGTAACGGACAAAAGTCCATCAAAAATCCTTTAGTTTTGCAATTACAGGTATTTCTCAATTAATAATTTTTTTTATAGACAGTTAAAAAAATGTGTTGGGGGCATAGACAGTCTCTGCACCATTACTGTTTAATAAAAATGGTCTTTATCTTGAATTGACCATTTTAAACTGTTAAAAATACCTATAAAGTATTGTCAATCTAGACTTGGGCACACAGCATTATGCACACGTCTGTTTGCTGCACAGTGAAAAGCTGGTAGTTATTGTCAATAATTACTGTCAATACAAAGATGTACTCATTCCAGCTTTTAAAAAAAATAAAAGAGGAAGCAAAAACACAATCATCTGTAACATGAATGATTTATTACATAGCTGTGTGCATTGAGACAGGTTGAGCAGTTTGGGGATCCAATCCTGTCACATGAGCAAGAAAAAAAAGAGACACCCATCGTATGCTAATTACTACCGACGAAAGGTGAAACAATAGGCATTATTCACTAGACACCATTCTTTTATTGAAATAACAGTGGATTTAACGTGACAAACTTTGGTTGATCAGCTATGGTGAACTATCAGGGTTATTCAGAGAAAGGTGAAAATCAGGAGAATTGGCAGGAGAAGAGACCAAATAGCCGATTTGGAACGTGAGATAAATGGGAGAATTTTTCTGGTTTGGTTATTTTGACCTAGAATTTTCACTTCTCCAAAAGTTCTCCAGAGTTTCACCTTTCTCTGAATAGACCTGTAACTGTTTAGGGAAGTTACATCATAGTTTGCGATAGTTTTCACTGTTCTTTTCACTGCTGTTTCTTCCGAAGTTTCTCATCATAAACTTTACCATTGTTTCAGTTGCAACTGTACAGCATTGCTTTTATTTATTTATTTGCAAAGTATTATACCAGGAAGGATACATTGAGATTTCTCTCGTTTTCAAGTATGTCCTGGGTTCAAAAACATTGAAATTTTTACAGTTGTTATAGAAATACAAAGTAATAAAATGCAGGATATAAAAAACAAAACACAAACACAGTTGTTTCTATCTTAGTTCATTGAAGATCACTGCTTTTTGGCCATTGTTACAGTCCTAACCTCAACATCTGAGGAAAGGGATTTAGGGGTTATGTTAAGCATAGGGAGCGCAAAGTACAGCAACCTCGCCCTGAAAAGCACAAGATTACAAACGGTAACGGATTTCTTAACCCGTTAGCGTTTGGATTGCAAATTGGTGCTCCCGCGTTAGGGCCACCAGGGCTAACAATAACGCTCACGCAGTGTGAGTGCTAACGTTAGCAACATGATTGTAATGTAGACCATAATATATTATATATATGCAGAGAAATATGTAATGTGGCACTTACAGCAATAAAGACCAGAACAAGCAGGCTGGCATAAACGTTTACACATAAAAGCTATGCGGATGAACACAATGTAAAGTATGCAAATAGAAATAGAGTATAGCATATAATATATAAACTCATTGGCCACTTTATTAGTTGTAGTTTGCTAATCCCGGGTTGGACCCCCTTTTGCCTTCAGATCTGCCTTACTTCTTCGTGGCATAGATTCAACAAGGTGTTGGAAACATTCCACAGAAATTTTGCTCCATATTAACATGATGGCATCACGCAGTTGCTGCAGATTTGCCGGTTGCACATCCATGACGCGAATCTCCCGTTCCACCACATCCCAAAGGTGCTCTATTGGATTGAGATCTGGTGACCCTGGAGGCCAGTGGAATACAGTGAACTCATTGTCATCTTCAAGAATGAGTGTGAGATGATTTGAGCTTTGTGACATGGAACATTATCTTGCTGGAAGTTGCCATCAGAGGATGGGTACACTGTGGTCATAAAGGGATGGACATGGTCAGCAACAATTTTCAAGTAGGCTGTGGTGTATAAACAATGCTCAATTGGTACTAAGGGGCCCAAAGTGTGCCAAGAAAATATCCCCCACACCATTACACCACCACCCCCAGCCTGAACCGTTGATACAAGGCAGGATGGATCCATGATTTCATGTTGTTTACGCCAAATTCTGACCCTGCCATCTGAAAGTCGCAGCTGAAATCGAGACTCATCAGGCCAGGCAACTTTTTACAATCGAATAAACAAAAATACAACACAGCGCTTAAAAAGACCAAAGTCCAGAAAAGACAGTGGGGTAGACACCCAGTATGTCCATAAGCAGAAGTTGCTGACTTTAGGAATGAATCTTCTCAATAATGTAGATGCGTATGCACTGTAGGGAGGAAACACAAAAAGGAGGACCAAAAATTGCGCAGTATCCCAGCAGCCAGAATGAAAGTAATACGTATAGATAATAAACTCACATTCTGTGGAGCCTACGACCGGCTCTTAGGAATCAGGCAGGCTGGGACTTTATTTCAGGTGCCCGTATAACCTTCAAGCGACTTTTCCAGAAATCTCCAAAGATAGGAACACTATAGGAGAATGGACAAAAAACCAAGAAGGCACCTCCTAGTGCAATAAATCAAGGGCAGCTTAATATATTAGGAAAAAATTTGCCAAATTCAAACTCACACTTGATTGAGCCTCTATTGGCTCCGTCACAATGCGCATAGGGAATCGTAAGGTGTTCCCCAAACCTTCTTTGCAAGAGTTATAGAGGCAGACAGCAGTTAGAGTTTGTTCAAAAAATTAAAAACATTTATTAGTTTTAAAATAGATAGATCATATCTACCAGACCAAAGACCAGGACGCGTTTCGCCTATAACAGGCTTCCTCAGCTGGTAATCATATGTCTGCTCTTGCTGCTGCCTTTTTATACAATACACATTCAATTAACAATGTAAAAAATCAATTACTCAGAATTAATTATACTTTGAAACAGATGTGGCTAAGTGGTTCCCGCCATCTTGCGCATGTCTGGAGGGCTGCGTGTCACCCCGAAACGCGGAAGTGTTAAATAGGCACAATTAGAAAGAGATTTTTTACTCATGTGAAAATATATAATGCGCCCGCCATTTTGCGCATGCGCAGTCATCCTGCGTTTCCAAACTGAGACGCAGGATCTCCAAATCGCCGCGCTACTTGGAATATAGCTTCGGAAATTACTCCCACTCGTCAAAAAAGGGGAGAGAGAGGGACGCACGCGCCCGACAGTTACTACAAAAATGGGGGAACCCCTTAATCGGATACGGAATAAATATAACAGTGCAAAACATCACTAACATTGCGTTATTATAAAAGAGAGGATCATCATTAACATGATGTATCGATTAGACACCATATGTAGCGCTACAATGAACAATGTCATACAGGCCACTGGCTAATTAGGTGTATAAACATCTATATATATTAAATAAACTGTATATACAGAATCCAATTTCCTCAAATAAAATAGCAAAGACAATATAATATATATAGACAAGATTTTTACAATCTTCTATTGCCCAATTTTGGGGAGCCTATGCGAATTGTAGCCTCAGTTTCCTGTTCTTAGCTGACAGGAGTGGCACCTGGCATGGTCTTCTACTGCTGTAGCCCATCTGCTTCAGTTCGTTGTATTGAAGTTCGCTGTATTGTGCGTTCAGAGATGGTATTCTGCATACCTTGGTTGTAACGAGTGGTTATTTGATTTACTGTTGCCTTTCTATCACCTCAAACCAATCTGCCCATTCTCCTCTGACATCAACAAGGCATTTTCACCCACACAACTGCCACTCACTGGATATTGTCTCTTTTTCGGACCATTCTCTGTAAACCCTAGAGAGTATTGTGAGTGAAAATCTCAGTACATCAGCAGTTTTTTAAATACTCAGATCAGCCCCTCTTGCACCAACAACCATGCCACGTTCAAAGTCACTTAAATCCTCTTTCTTCTTCATTATGATACTCGGTTTGAACGTCAGCAAGTCATCTTAACCACGTCTAGATGCCTAAATGCATTGAGTTGCTGCCATGTGATTTTCTGATTAGCAATTTGTGAACAATGTAAAATAAGGAGGTGCTAACACAGGGCGCAACATCGGTCATAAACTACGAATAGATAGCAGCTGCAAGGTACCCGTGTATGTATATTCAAAGCTATACGCCAAAAACAACAATAGAAGCAAACCAACGTCCTTGTGCATGCAATATAAAGTACAGAAAAAGGTCCTTCTGATCTTGGGAGTGTCCTAGAAAAAGCAAAAAAAGACATATTGCGCAATGTATGTCTTTTTTTTTTGCTTTTTCTAGGATACTCCAAGATCAGAAGGACCTTTTTGTGGACTTTATATTGCATGCGCAAGGACTTTGTTTTGCTTCTATGATTAGCAATTTGTGTTAAACAGGTTTACCTAATAAGGTGAGTGTAGTTTGCAGTATCAAATCAAATCATATAGAAGTGCACCTCTCTAATGTGTCCGGGGACACTGTCCTACATTTCAGCTTTGGGCCTTCTTCCTAGAGCAGGGATCTCAACCTCCAGCCCCCCAGATGTTTATTGCCTACAATTCCCAGAATTCCTTGATAACAATAAATGGCCAGAGAACCATGGGAGTTGTAGTTCGGAAACATCTGGGGGCCCAGAGTATGAGGTGCCAGTCCTAGACCATAGTTCATTTATTGCTGTGACTCCCGCAAACAGTATTTCTCTGCATATACTGTATATTATGGTGATTTTAATGTGTAATTAATAAAAATAAATGTTTATTCAACCTGTGTTGTGCTTGGACTTGTGTCGTTAACATGATTATCAACCTGGGATTTTGATTAGTCATCCAGCGCCCTTATTCTCTATATAATAGCAGTAACAGGGAGGATTTAGCTATATATTTATTAATTGTTGCTTTAACCATTGTGAAATTGCAAATGGATTAGAATTCTTCTGAATTATATTTGTCAATAAGGTTTGAAAAAATAAACAAACAGCAGCAAAACAAATATGTAACTGTTTCAGGACACAGAAAAATTATAGTAATATTTACAATAATATATAATTTTAGACAATGAGAGTGCCAGAGCAGAGGCTTGTGATGTTTCCTGTGCCAGGGCGGAGACCCATTTGACAAAGCTCCACACGCCTTTATGCTGACTCAGCCCGCAATGGAAAAACACATTAAATGAAAGAGTCTCCAGAGATGATCTCTGTTTCTCGTGACATGCCCTTTTTGATGGCAATACTATTTTAAGGTTCCTGAGACACTCCTTGGATTCAATGCACCTGACGGCAGGTCACAAAGTACCGTATCACTCCAGTCCATAGTCATAGACATCACTTTTGCTCTTGTGCTTTTAAATTATTGTTTATTCCACCATACGTGACAAATAAGAGTATGAGTGATGGTTTAGACATCAGAAGGTCTGCTATGCAGGGATTTGAGATCATTGAAATCATGTCAGCATTGATGTTCCAACTTCAGCTGCAATGGTATCTGTTACACATATTACAGGCAATATGGCGGGGCTGGTGTTACTGGCATTTTCTTTTTCCTGGATGAGTCTTGTTACTCGTATAACAGGTTGCTGTCTATCCTCCTCCTTCAGATTGCTGGTAAAAGACATCTCCTGAAAATGGAAAATTGAATGCAAGTACTTTTGAACTAGCTATGTTTAACACAGGAGGGCCTTATTAGTCAGTTTCCACACAAAGTCTCAGAAAAGCTAGGAGAATTTCATAAATTATATTGACACCTTATGCAGACGATCCTTGTACATTGAAGGGGTTATTCAGTAAGCGGCAAACTTGCCACTATATCACTGTATGGTGCAATTTCATGGCAATTTGTCTATTCACTAAACTGTCAATTCACCAAATACTTGTGAATTGCCATCAAAATACCGTGTAGGTCGATGCAGATCTCCACAATTTGCCGATCTTCGGCGGCAGCGAAATTCAGAGAAGTAATGGTTAATCTATTAAGAATACGCCGAACTGCACAGAAGTGTCAGGGAAAAGCCCAGATTTTCGGTGAGTCAGTTTGACAGGTTTAATCAGGTGAATCCCATAGGATTCAATGTAATAAAATGTCAGTTTTTAAAAAAAAAAAAATTATAGAACCATTTATTCTTTTGATTTGCAGCAAAAAGCCTTTATTTACTTTAGAATTTAACCCATTAATGGCGCAGGACGTTCCATGCCGTCCTGCATTTGGCGGGCTTTAACGCCGGAGGACGGTATGGAACGTCCTCGGCGTTAGGAGCCCAGCCGGAGGCAGTGGCGTAGCGTGGGTTGTCAGCGCCCGGGGCCAGCCAAGAATTGTGCGCCCCCCCCAACCTGTGGACACATTATCGATATTGCCCCAGCTCACACATGGATTTGCCCCAGCTCACACATGGATATTGCCCCAGCTCCCACATGGATATTGCCCCAGCTCCCGGGTAGCGGGAGTGCCTGCCCGCCCCGGTCCTGAACAGCGTGCGAGTCCGTCCGGTTGAAGGGGAGGCGGCTGCATTCGTGCGCAGGTCACGCGGTCCGGCCAGTCAGGTGGTACAGAGACTCAGTACCACCTGATTAGACGGACCACGTGACCTGCGCCTGCACGCAGCCGCCTCCCCTTCAATCAACAGGACGGACTCGCACGCTGTTAAGGACCGGGCAGGCACTCCCGCTGCCTGGCATCTGGGTACCCTCAACCCGCGGGCCCTTGGGCGGCGCCCGAGGGCCCGACGGGTCAGTCGGGCCACAAGTTTTAGGGGCGCATAATTTCAAAAGAAATTATGCACCCCTAACAAAACTGCGCCCGGGGCCACGGCCCCCCACGCTACGCCACTGGCCGGAGGTTATACTCACCTCCCCGGCGGCTCCCACGCAGATCTGGCTTCAATGAAGCCTGATCTGCGTTTTTTGTAGCCTCCCGGCACACTGACGTCAGTTTCAGGCGCACCCCCGGCCGGAGCATGGGGAAGCGCCTGGAGGGGAGGGATCCTTCGAATCCCTCCATCTCCCCGTCGCCGGGGGCTAGAAGGCTGTGGCCAGCATCGCTGGAACGGTCACAGCCTGACCTTTCCAGCGATGTATGGGGGGTTAACAGCTTAGTTGCCAGGTCGCGACCGGGCACTAATTCGTGCCCGATCACGGCCTATTTCCGATGGGGGCCGCCATCTTGGATGGCAGCCCCCACCTCTGGGTCCCCCCTGCATCAACTGACTCATCGCACCATGATGTCAGTTAACTGGGGAAGCCCTTGGCTGCAAAGGGATTTCCTATGGAAATCCCATAGGAGGAGATAAAGGGGTTCAAAGAGCCCCCATCTCCTGAACGGTGGCAGCTAGGGGGTCATGCCTGATATTGTTGAAAAGGTCTGAGCATGGCCTTGCCAACGATACCAAACACGACAATAAAAGTAAAGTTAAATTGTTTAAATAAAATTTAAAAAAAAAAAAAATTTTTTTTTTTTTTGATGCAGCATTATTGTTCACATTGCAATTATAATGTGAACAATGATACTGCAATGATTTTTTTGGGGGGGGGGGGTTAGCTAAAAATCGCGTAATTTCTCTTCCCCCCCCCCCCCCAAAAAAAAAAAAAAAAAGTTCAAGTCTACCCCATAGAATATAACCGCAAGGGATCGGATATGATGTGAAAAAAAAAATACTTTGCACACTGTGGATGATTGAAATTTTATTGAAAATTCACATATTGTTATAGCATTCTGGCAGGACATGACGTATATACAGTCAGGTCCAAAAATATTGGGACAGCGACACAATTCTAACATCTTTGGCTCTATACACCACCACAATGGAGTTGGAATGAAACAAACACAATGTGCTTTAACTGCAGACTGTCAGCTTTAATTTGAGGGTATGTACATCCAACTCAGGTGAACGGTGTAGGACTCCCAGCAGTTTGCAGATGTGCCTCCCACCGGTTAAGGGACCAAAAGGTAATGGGACAGAATAATAATCATAAATCAAACTTTCCCTTCTTAATACTTGGTTGCAAATCCTTTGCAGTCAATCACAGCCTGAAGTCTGGAACGCATAGACATCACCAGACGCTGGGTTTCATCCCTGGTGATGCTCTGCCAGGCCTCTACTGCAACTGTGTAAGGCACCAGCGTGGCAGGCAAGATTCCGAACACAGGATGCAGTGACACACGGAGACCAGGTTAGGGAAAACAGGGGTTTATTGTAGGTTCAAATAATAAGTCCAGGTTATGCAGGATGAAGGGCAGAACTTAAGAGGGACCAAAGGAAATATGCAATCTTGGTTGGGACACGAAGGTATGCAGGAAACAATACAAGGAGACACAGAGGGCAGACACACGTAGGAGACTTACTGGGGATACGAGACAGGACAGGAAAAAGGGCTGGATGGTTTCTGGAATGCTGGTATTTCAGGAGGCAGATGAAACAGCGGGAAACCAGGATGCAGGGGTCTCGGACGAAACCTCTGGATGTCACAGGGGTTTGACAGGATAGTCTCTGGATGCAGAGGGTAAGCACAGGATAGTTCTGGGTCTCAGTGTGCTTCGCTTGCTGGCTCAGGAACCATTAAATAGGGAAACAGTCTCTGCGTGGATTAGAGGCACCTGTTAGGCCTGCAGTGCTGAGAGCAAGGTGGGACATAGGATACGCAGTTTTGTAGAAGTGCTGCCCTGCATTCAGGATAACGCAGCACTAAGTTTGTCTTTCTTACGTCTGCGGCGGGCTTTATGTGGGGTGCTAGGGGGCTCCAGACAGGGGTCCTGACAAACTGTCTTCAGTTCCTGCTTGTTCTTGGGGCATTTTCCCTTCAGCTTTGTCTTCAGCAAGTGAAATGCATGCTCAATGGGATTCAGGTCCGGTGATTGACTTGGCCATTGCATAACATTCCACTTCTGTCCCTTCAAAAACTCTTTGGTTGCTTTTGCAGTATGCTTTGGGTCATTGTCCATCTGCACTGTGAAGCGCCGTCCAAGGAGTTCTACAGCATTTGGCTGAATGTGAGCAGATAATATTGCTCAAAACACTTCAGAATTCATCCTGCTGCTTTTGTCAGCAGTCACATCATTAATAAATACAAGAGAACCAGTTCCATTGGCAGCCATACATGCCCACGCCATGACACTACCACCACCATGCTTCACTGATGAGGTGGTATGCTTAGGCTAGGGTCAGACGAGCGTAGTCTTCACGTCCGTGATTGCGCCTAAAAGTACGTCCGTGATAGCATGAAAGAAACTCCATTGGAGCCTGACACATGAAGTACGTCCGCACTGAACTGCGGACGCATGACGGACGCTGCAAACGGACGCAGGTTAGGCAAGAACGTAATACTGCTAGAACGGACGTGCGGAGTGCGCCACGTCCATAACGTCTGCATAGCTTTGTGTGTGAGTGATGGAGCGTGGTCAGACGGACTGCATTTATACGTCCAGCATTTTTGACGGACAGAATGTTTTTTCATTGTAATTTATTTTTCCCTCCTACATCCGTCAAAAAATCCGTCAGTGAAAAAAACGGACTGTGTGACCACTACTGCGTCATCCGTACTGACGATGTCCGTACTGCACGGACGTACAGTCCGTAGAAATCACGCTCGTCTGACCCTATCCTTAGGATCATGAGCAGTTCCTTTCCTTCTCCATACTCTTCTCTTCCCATCACTCTGGTACAAGTTGATCTTGGTCTCATCTGTCCATAGGATCTTGTTCCAGAACTGTGAAGGCTTTGTTAGGTGTTGTTTGGCAAACTCTAATCTGGCCTTCCTGTTTTTGAGGCTCACCAATGGTTTACATCTTGTGGTGAACCCTCTGCATTCACTCTGGTGAAGTCTTCTCTTGATTGTTGACTTTGACACACATACACCTACCTCCTGAAGAGTGTTCTTGATCTGGCCAACTGTTGTGAAGGGTGTTTTCTTCACCAGGGAAAGAATTCTTCGGTCATCCACCACAGTTGTGTTCCGTGGTCTCCCGGGTCTTTTGGTGTTTCTGAGCTCACCGGTGCGTTCCTTCTTTTTGAGAATGTTCCAAACAGTTGTTTTGGCCACACCGAATATTCTTGCTATCTCTCTGATGGGTTTGTTTTGTTTCTTCAGCCTAATGATTGCTTGCTTCACTGATAGTGACAGCTCTTTTGATCTCATCTTGAGAGTTGACAGCAACAGATTCCAAATGCAAATAGCACACTTGAAATGAACTCTGGGCCTTTTATCTGCACATTGTAATTGGGGTAATGAGGGAATATAACACACCTGGCCATGGAACAGCTGAGAAGCCAATTGTCCCATTACTTTTGGTCCCTTAACAAGTGGGAGGCACATCTGCAAACTGCTGTAAGTCCTACACCGTTCACCTGAGTTGGATGTACATACCCTCAAATTAAAGCTGACAGTCTGCAGTTAAAGCACATTGTGTTTGTTTCATTCCATTTCCATTGTGGTGGTGTATAGAGCCAAAGATGTTAGAATTGTGTCGATGTCCCAATATTTCTGGACCTGACTGTATATAATTATGATATGTTATTAATCTGCCGAGTATGCCGGAAAGAACGATATATAATTTGTCTGGGTGGTATAATGATACGTGACTTAAAACCGCGTTTAAACATGATGAGCAAAAACTTCAGCAAACTTCACTTCCGAAAGAGCGCCGAAGTTGTAAAATTACTCCCGTCATTAAGGGGTTAAAAGGCACCTGTTTTTATTATTTTATATATGACCTTTTTCATTATTTCCATGCATTTTTATTGTTTTAAACACCTTTTAAAAAAAATATCACCCCCCCCCCCAAATTCGGCAGAGCATCATCTTTTTTCGATGGTATGCGGCGGTCTGCGCACTTTGGGGACCCTGCAGTGAATACTGAATTTAACGCAGTGTTGGCAAACTTGAATCCCCGAATCACGCCGAATGAAAGAGCTTGTTGAATAACCCCTTATATCTCCCACAATGCTATGCACCTATTAGGTTGACTGAGCATCAAGGGAATTGTAGTTCCAAATAATCTGGGGCTCTAATCCAACCCTGGTGTAAACTTTACCAGAGCTGCTGTAAACCTAGGAACTCCATAGAGTTTACGGCTTTGGGAAGTATGCAACTGTTCTGGTTAAGTTTACACTGGAGTTGAAATAGACGTCCTGGAGAGCTAAGGTTGCTGACTCCTGCACTGGAATGTCCCTGAATGTTGTGATGTCATGATAGAGTACTGAGTAGAGTAGTTTTCATATTAATCTTTTTCCTAAAACAACAAAAAAAACATTGAAGCCCGGGTAAGACGTGCGTTTTTCAGAGTGGAAAGAATGTCCGTGTGAGTGGACGTTCCTTCCACTCTGATGCCCGTCTGGCCACCTCGCTGAGCGCAGTTAGTGAGCTCAGCGCTGCAAGGATCGATCCTCCGTAGCGCTTCAATGGGGAGACTTTCAGAACATCTGCAGCATGTCCACTGTAGCGCGTGCAATTTGTGCATGCGCTACAGGGTGTGGCTAGCCCAGTTGAAGTGTCGCAACGCTGCGACGGACGCCAGGAGGCACATCAGTATGGGCACACATACAGGGTTATTCAAAGAGATCCAAATTGCTGGAGAAAGATAACTGAACGCTGAATTTCAGCGTTCGGTTACCTTTCCTGGCCATTCGGCTATTCAGAGAGCAGGCAATTCGCCAAATCTTGGCAAATTTCCTGCACATACGGTGCCTGTTCGGTGCCTGTTCGAGGGAAGTGAAATCCCCATAGAGAAGCAATGCTTCGTCTATTCAGAGAACAAAAAACAGCAGGGAAAAGTTCCCGAAATGCCTTGCCATTCGGTGGTTTAAGGCTAGGGTCAGACGAGCGTGATTTCTACGGACTGTACGTCCTTGCACACGGACGTACGTTAGTACGGAAGACGCAGTAGTGGCCAGACAGTCCGTTTTTTTCACTGACGTATATTTTGACGGATGTAGGAGGGAAAATAAATTAAAAAGCAAAACCATTTTGTCCGTGAAAAATGCTGGACGTATAAATGCAGTCCGTCTGACCACGTTCCATCACTCACACACAAAGCTATGCGGACGTTGCGGACGCAGCGCACTTTGTGCGGTCGTTCTAGTGGTTGTACGTTCTTGCCTGCCTTGCGTCCGTTTGCCGCGGCCGTGGTGCGTCCGTAGTTCAGTGCGGACGTACTTTGTGTAACAGGCTCCAATGGACTTTCTTTCATGCTATCACGGACGTACTTTTAGGCGCAATCACGGACGTGAACACTACGCTCGTCTGACCCCAGCCTAATTCGGCAGGTTTATTCAAGTGAATCCCATAGGCTTCAATGTTAAATATATTCATGTTTTAAGTCAATATCGAATAAACCGTTGATTTTAATATTCTGCAGTAAAGAGTCTCTTTATTTATATATATTTTTAGGATATTTTGAGCATTTTTCGTAATTATTTTTTGAAAAAAAATTCTGATATTTTTTTTTAACTTTACTTATTTTTTTCTGTAACAGTCCTTTTTATTATCATTCCTTGGACCTTATATGTAAATTTCAGACATTTTCGCTAAGTAGTTTCTTTGCAAACAGCGTTTCACTTTTCAAACATTCAAGCAAACTGTTTTTTTAATTTATTCACAGCATTCGTCTGCGGTGTCGGCTTTTAGGGCTGCGCTGCCTGTTATTGGCCCCCGCTCGGGTTTCTCCGGCGTGTTCAGCGGGGTTAATCCAGATGTCTTTGCCGGTTTCGGCGTGCATTCGCTGGGTTTTTGTGGTGAGTTTTCGTCGGGATTGCGGCGGCTTTTCCCTGCACTTCGACGGCCCTGTGGTGCTTGCTGAATACACGCAGGATCGCCAGAATGGGATTGTCGAATTGAAGAGAACGATAAGTCACCGAACGTGCGGTGACTTTTCAATTCTCTTTGAATAACCCTGATAGTGCGCTCGGCTGACCCCGGCCTAAACTAACCAATAAAGAAAGTTGCAGGAGTTGTCTCCGCATATTCCCCTGTTGGTTTATGTTTTTGAGGACAAGAGCAGGACATATCCACAAACTGGCCACCTCAGTATAATAGCAAATGCAAACTGCTTGGATATTTTAAAAACAAGTTTCACTGAAAGGTTTGCATGAATAACCACTTATCATATATTTTAAACGTCACTTCCTCTAGAGGATAACGGAGTCCTAGGGCTGTAAATCCTATAAACAGAGAGCCAGAGTTAGGATTTCATGGGTGGCAATTCATACATTTTAGCGGCTGCTTTGGTACAAATCTGGAGTATAGTTGTAAGAGCTGTAATAAAGAAACACTGGAACAAAGCTTCCCACTCCGCGCATGCGCACATTCCACTGTCCAAGCTCTCGGCTCGTTCGCTGTATTTTATCCCAACACAGTGTGTGTGCGCGCGCACAAGCATAGTTCTCAAGCAATGCGCATGCGTAAAGCCCGTGGTGTGGTTGGGTGGTTGCACGTTCTCGCTCGTACGTCATTTCCTTATCCGGTCACTGTGCGTTTTGGAGTAATTCGCGTTTTGTTACCGGCGTTTGTAGAATCCGCCTGTGAAATGTCTTCTGAGAAGAAGCCTCCCGTGGATTTGGGATTGCTGGAGGAGGATGATGAGTTTGAGGAGTTTCCGGCGGAAGGTGAGGACGGGCCTAGGGGGTCCGAGCCGTGACTCGGGGAAAAGGGGAAGCTGTGAAACGAGCAGAGGCGAGAGGGCCGCGACCCTTTTGTACGGTAGCACGGTCACGGCTAACCAGCCACTGTGCATCACGGCTCCCGCAGGCTCTGTCTCAACCAGCCGAGGTCATCATGGACCACATCAGGCTGGTTTAATGATCAGCTGTTCAGGAGGAGCTGCCTGCGGCCTTGCATGAGTCAGCGCTTTGGTTTGGTGCAGGGATCCATGCAGATTGTAACCTTAGCGAGGCATTGCAGCTTTATTCTTGTATTCCTATAGAGGGGATGCCAGCACTGCTGCATGAGAAGCCTTGCCTGTAACAGCAGCTCATGGCAGATCTCTCTGTGCCAAGGCTCTGCATCCTTCTCCCTCCAGATGTTTTGGAACTACATCTCCCATGATGATCCGCCAGTGACTAGGATAGCAGAGCCTTATGGGAAACGTAGCTCTAAAACATCTGGAGGATCATGGATGCTAACCCCAGCTTATGCCTTGGTCTTTAGTTTGTCATGTTTTGGCTCACCGGCATAGACCTTGTAAACCTGAATACCCACAGAATCCGGCACTCGCTTTCTGCACGTTACGCAGGTCTCCTATTTATCAGATGTGCAAAGACTTAATTCAAAACCTCTCATAAGTGTGTTATGCCTTACCTACCCATCACATCATTCCCAACCCTCTGTCCATGACTGTCCGTGCAGAGGATCATGGGGGGGGGGGGGGAAGATGCTTGACACATGGGCATAGCTTCTATTGGGGCAGTGTTTCCCAAACCTGTCCTCGGGACTCTGAACCAGGCCAGATTTTGCAGATCACCTTGGGGAAATGCAGACTGAATCCTGCAATCACTGAGCAGCAAATCCTATCACCTGTGCTGTGCGTCAGATATCTGGCAAACCTGGCGAGGCAGAGGGTCCTGAGGACAGGTTTGGGAAACACAGTATTGGGGCCATGCAATCTAGAGTAAAGGAATTCTCAAGTCCCAGTGTTTTCAACCCTGGTCCCCAAGTACCTCTAACGACCGGGTTTTCTGGCCTACCTTGAGGAAATGCAAACTGAATCCTGTAATCACTGAGCAGCAAATCCTATCACCTGTGCTTCAAGTATCTGGCAAACCTGGACCGTCAGTGTGCCCTAACGACAGGTTTTGGGGAATAAAAAAGCTGTACTTCCTCTGACCACATTTGCTTTTTTAGGTGGTCAGGGTGAGGGCGTGTTATTCATAGCTACTCCTGGTCTGATTGTGAGATTGGTAGATAGTGAAGAATTCAGGCAAACCTCAGTTTCTGTGGGGAAAAATGCACAGGTACACGTTGATTGTGGGATGACAGAACCAGGTGCGTTTTAACTAGTGTAAGGAACAAATTCACTTTCCCAAACTGGGAAAAAATAACTTTGCTGTGAGCATGTCTGCAGATGTGCTTCTGTGTTGGTCCCTAATGGAGTCTGTGTGGATTAAGATACTGTCTGACCATAACGTCTGCAAATTTATGATAATCTCAAATTCAGTTTGAATTTAATTATGTTGTTTGTTTTGCAGACTGGACTGGCTCAGAGGAAGATGAAGATGCACATATTTGGGAAGATAACTGGGATGATGACAATGTAGAAGATGACTTTTCAAATCAGTTAAGGTAACCTTTTAATAAGTTTCTTTTATTTTTTTTATCAAGAATGCTTTATTATGCTGCATAGAGTTACAAAACTGAAAGAAAACACCTCAATCTAACAACATGGTATAAAAAACTCTCGCTAGTCTAATAATTTGAACAGTATCTTTAGAAATGTCCAGATCTCAGCATTTTCGATTATTAGGTTTGGCTTTTTCAAGCTGATCCAGTGTCAGGGTCAAAGATATGCGGGAGTCCTGCAGCCTTGGCATTGACTTGCATCGCCTTTCCCTAAGTGTCATGAAGAAGGCGTGGAAGACTGAGCCTCTCAGTTGAAGGCCAAGTGTCTCTGCATTTACTTTTTGCATCTTTCCTGCCTGATTTGCGACTTGAAACGTCTTACATCGTTACACAGTACATTGTATGTTAAACTCTTGTTTATGGCTAGCTACAAGTACTTATATAGCGCCAACAGATTCCGTAGCGCTTTGCATTGGGGAAGCACAAACAGGAGACATTAATATATAATAAAACATAAGGAACAGACGGCTCTGCCTGTTGGATAGTAGTTCTGCTAATACAGCACTTTATACAAATGCTCAGCCAGACATCCAATGAGCTTACAATCTAAGGGACTAAGTTAACACCTTAGGGACCGCTGACTTACCATGTACGTCCTGCCCACGGGTCTCCCTTAGACCTGCGGACGTACATAGTAGGTCAGCGGCTCCTAACCTCCCTCGCGCCCAATACTTACCTCCCTCGCAGTTCTGGCAGGGAGGAAGCCTGCCCCCTTGTTTTAGAGGGGCCGGCGAGTTCAATGATGTCACCACACTGCGTGGTGATGTCATCAGCGGGCACCCCATTGAAATCAATGGAGGGGAGGGGGGCTCCTTCGGAGCCCTCTATCTCCCCAACCATTGAAGATAGAGTGCTGGAAAGGTGTGTGCAGCATTATTTCCTTGCCGGATCGCGATTCGGCGCAAAATCGCAATTCAAACCTGGAGGGGGCTGACATTGTGGATGTCAGCTAAACCTCCAGGTCACCCCCTCCCCCACTGACACTCCCACCATATGTGTGAGGATGTCAGTGGGCCAGTTAACCCCCTAGCTGCCAAGGGGAGATGGGGGGGATCCCTATATCATGTTGGAAAGGCCTGATCATGATACCAAACATGACTAGGTTCGGTTTTAAAGAATCTTCTTTTTTTATTTTTTTGTCTTGGGGGGGGGGTGTTAGTTAAATAGGACCTAGGCTGTCATCTAAAAATGATGAGCATTAAACAGAATGAGCTCAGTGCACATAGGTGAACTGACTCAGCAGAGAAGGGGTTAAAAAGCAAAAACGTGTAAAATTCGGTATTTCTATTCTCGGGACAAAATTCTGAAACTATTTAGTTGGTCTTTTTTGGTGGTTGTAGATTTTGGGGATTAACCACTTGGCTGCTATGGACGCGCTCAGCGCGTCCAGCCAAGTGGTTCTCCTGTGCTACGGACGCGCTCGGTGCGTCTGAGCACAGGAGGCAGCAATCCGCCGGATTCTTGGATGTCAGCCCGTCAATCCGGGACCCCGGCGGGGACATTAGATGTCATCACGGCAACGCGATGACATCTAATGCAGGCGCGCGCCCCCCCGCGCATGTGCGGAGGAGGCGCCTGAAAGGACCTCTCTCCCTCCCGATCGCCGGGGAGTAGCGAGTTAATACAGACACCGCTTGGAAGGGCACAGCCTGCCCTTCCAAACGGTGGCTGTCATTAACCCCTGGGGAGCCGGATCACGAATCGGCGCTGAAAAGCGCCGGTTCGTGATCCTTTCCCGGAGCTGGCCGACATCTTGGATGTCGGCCAAGCCTCCGAGAACTCCCCCTGAGGACTGGCGTCATCGTGCTATGCACGATGACTCCAGTCCTGGAGTTAACCCCTAGCTGCCACCAACGGTGGAGATAGGGGGTTCATTGGAACCCCCATCTCCCGATCCGTGGCAGCTAGGGGTTAATGTTTGGTACTGTTGGATCGGCCAGAGCATGGCCGTTCCAACGATACCAAACACCACTGTGAAAAAAGTTTTTTAAAAAAAATAAAAATAAAAAGATTTAAAAAAAAATTCTAAAAAAAAACAAGTTTTTTGTTTTGTTAATGCAGCAATATTGTTCCCATTTCAATTGGAATTCCGGCCGATTGCTGCCTCCTGTGCACGGACACGCTCAGCACGTCCATAGCACAGGAGAACCACTTGACAGGATGCGCTGAGAGCGTCCTTAGCAGCCAAGTGGTTAAACGATTTGAAGTCCTGTTTTCCTGCAGGACCCACACAAATTATTTATCCTTACTTTCAGCAGACTCGGCAGATTCATAATATATCACTATTATATGTATATGTCATGTGCTGTAAGAATGCTGTGTAACAAAATGTTTTTTGTAAAAAAAAATTAATTTCCATTCAGATTTCAATTATTTACAGCTTCTAAATTTATTTTTGTCACGTTTTTATCATCCAAACCTTTCGTAGTTATATTCTGTGGGAGACTCTTGTTTAAAAAAAAACAACAAAAAAAAAACTTAGAAAACAGCAGTACTGGGGTCCCATTTGAGAAAATATGCAGATTAAGGCTAGGGTCAGACAAATGCATTTTTCGCGTCATCCATGAAAAAGTGCGTTCGAACGAATGGACGTATTTTTTCACGGAATACACAATAGCGGTCATACGATGCGCATTTTCGTCTGATTTTGTACGGATCATCAATAAAACACTTTTTGCGTCTGGACGTTATGTTGGCCGGACATTAGCAGCGTCTGACGTCTCCTAATCACGCACACACACCGCTAGCGGACGCAGCGCACTCTGTACGACAGTACTAGCAGTATCACGTTCTCGAAATAATGCGTTTGTTTGCAGCTTGCGTTGTGCGGCCGGACTTTCGTGCGGCCGTATTTCGTATATTGCCCGTCATTTGCTGCTACTACGGCCGTGATAAAGTGCGGCTGCACACGCGTTCGCACTGCTTTCGTCTGACCCTAGCCTTAGCTAAAACTGGGGAATAAAAACCACCCCAAAATGTTTTGCTTTATTTTGGCACGTAGCGTTTTATACAATCAGCGATCCGGACTGGCGGGTGAGGGTATGAGCCCAGTGTGTAATAGCAGCAGCATTGTTCGCTATATACCTGAAAAATGTACAATGCTGCTGCCTAAAAAAACCCCAAAAAAAACTTTGACCAATTTTTTGTTGTTGCATTTTAATGTTTGGTATCAGAAAGGCCAGACTCTGACACGTCCAATGACCCCTAACTTGACTTTGTGGGGTATAAAAAAAAATGGAGATACAGGAGTCCAAAGTAGCCTTGCATTTCCTGAGGCGGGGGGGGGGGGCATGGTGTGAGTATTAATTATTAATCATAGTGTTTGTAAGTGCATATGTTTTGTGTGTGTGTGAATCTGTGAGTGTAAAACCATTGGCAAATTGTGCAGTAATGGTGATGCACCGCGGGAATCGAATCGTTGACAGGATAAACTTAGTCAAATCGTGAGACCAGTGAAGATATGCAGCCTGTTGGCCATGCTAGCAAATCGTTTAACTCGGGAGGGGGGACACTTCAATAAATGGACCTCAAACTTCTATGGTCACAATTGTTCAGTGCCCTTCTACTCAAACATCACTCTACTTGACGTAAATTTACAGTATTGGGACGGACACATTTTTATAATATGGAATGGTCATAGTAACTTTTAAATGTCCTCCATACTCCATGTGAAAAGGAAGGAGTTCAGTCATAAAGGCTGATTCAGTCTAATGATTCTAACATTTAGGCTAAGGTCAGACTAGCACAGTATTAACGTGCGTTTAGCCGCACTAAATTACGTCCAATGCCGGGCAGCATACGAAGAACGTCCGCACAAAAGTGCGGCTGCGCAACGCAAGTGGCAAACGAACGCATTTTTTCGAGAACGTCAAACCGCTAGTACTGACGTACAGAGTGCGCTGTGTCCGCTAGCGGCGTGTGTGTGTGATTAGGAGACGTCAGACGCTGCTAATGTCCGGCCTACATTACGTCCAGACGCAAAAAGTGTTATATTGATAACCGTACAAAATCACGAATGAAAATGCGCATCGTATGACCGCTATCGTGTATTCCGTGAAAAAATGCGTCCATTCGTTCGAACGCACCTTTTCACGGGCAGCGCGAAAAATGCGTTAGTCTGACCCTAGCCTTATTTTAGACATGTTTACAGTCAATGTTTGTATCAATAAACCTTTGCTTACGTGTGATATTTTCTTGCAGAGCTGAACTGGAGAAACATGGATGCAAAATGGAGACCTCATAATTGAACATGTTTTGGAATGTTAAAAAGAAAAGACTTTTTCGACCTATATTCTTTTTATTAAAGAATCTGTATATTTGTGTTCTTTTTGCTATGTAGCTATAATAAATTTCCAATAGTAAAATGGCTTGGTAATTCTGCAGCAGTATATTTATGAACTCTTTAATACGTCAACACTTATGCATTGTGCAGATCTGACATTAAAAATATGCTTTTTTTTATGTAGGAAAACATTTTCCTTGTATGTGTCCCTTTTTCTTCAGAGTATACGGTTTGCTTAGAGTTTGCGTTATTTGACTTCACCTCCTGTAAAATAGTCTCTGAATTCCCTTAATTTACCATTGGGAATATTGCCGATCCTAACAGGGAGATTCATTTAAAGCTTCTACAGCCACTGCTTGAATTTTGGAAGACGCCAAACTACACTATCTCTTGATCTTTGCAGAGGTCCATGAGCAGCTCATCCAGGTCAGCAGCCTTGGCACTCCTGATTATTTCGGAACACTAATGCGTGGCCATGCATCATGGGAGATGTAGTTCCAAAACATGTATCAGAAGGTTTTCTAGGATATGAAAGCAGCATGTTCATTCCATCCAGTGTATGTGAATTGCTACTTACTGATGTATTTCTCTGGATTATGGATTCACCCGACAAACAACATGTAAGGATATCTACATGTTAGGTGCTTTAAACATTTCAGACCTGGTTGTAAGAGTCCTTGGTGAAAGGACATTTATACTAATCTGGTTTTTGCCTGTCAGTCCTTTGCAAATTCTTTAATTGGGAGCTGAAGGCACCCAACGCTATGCACTGGCTTGTGTTTTGTTTCTTTGATAATAGTTTTACTGATCTTGGCTGCTTTGTATAAATAGCTGCATTTGTTCGGAGGTGTGCATAAAACTTAATTTATATACAAAACTCCACTAAATTAATTCGTGCACCAATATTACTCTGTCTACAGCTATTAACCTCCTTGACGGTATTCCCGGGTGGTTCGGGGTTAACTTTTTTTGTACCGACAGCGGTATCCCCGAGCCACACTTGGGCTGGATACTTACATGTCCTGCGCTCCATCGCTGATCCCCGCAGTCTCCTCCAGCCGCTCACAACATCACACTGCCTGGTTCTCTTGCGAGGAGTGAACCAGGAAGTGTGACATTGCGATCGGCTGCAGTGTGACTGCGGGGACAGCAAGGGAGCGCAGGACATGTAAGTATCAGCATGAGTGTGGCTCGGGGATACCGCTTTCGGTATTGAAAGTTAACCCCTGAGCCACACTATTACCGCTATGGGGCTAGATTAATTGGACCGATTCTGACATATAAAATATGTCAGAATCGGACCGCCAGGGAGGTTTAAGCATTGAAGATAAGTTACTATAGCATATTTGGGAATCTGAAATTAGGATTGTGTATATAATATTTTTATTTTATGTACACGAGGGCTGTATTCTAACAAAGTACAAATTACACAGGGTTATTCAAAGAGATCTGGATTGTGTCCAAAAGGTAACTGAACAGTGAAATTCAGCGTACGGTTACCTTTCCCGGCTATTCAGAGAGCAGGCAGTTCGCCAAATCCTGGCGAATTGCCTGCACATACGGTGGCTGTTCGTTACCTGTTCGAGGGCAGTGAAATCCCCATAGAGAAGCAATGCTTCGTCTATTCCGAGAACCCAAACCAGCAGAGAAGTTGCTGAAATGCCCTGCTGTTCGGTGGCTTCATTCGACAGGTTTATTCAGGTGAATCCCATAGGCTTCAATGTTAAAAATATTCCAGTTTTAATTCAATTTCTAATAAACTGTTGATTACAATATTCTGCAGTAGAAAGTGTAATAGATTTTTTTTTTTATATATCTTTTACTTTTTTCTGTAACCGCCCTATTATCATTCATTGGATCTTATATGTAAATTTCTTACATTTTCGTTTTGTAGTTTCTTTGCAAACAGCGTTTCACTTTTCAAACATTCCTTCGTGCTGGTTTTTTTTCCCCCCCACTATTCGTCTGCGGTGTTGTCTTTTTCCGGTGGCTGCTCTGCGCTGTGATCGGTGGCTTCTCGGGTTTCTCCGGCGTGTTCGGCGTTGTTAATCCAGATGTTTTTGCAGGTTTCGGTGTGCGTTCGTCGGGTTTTGCGCTGAGTGTTAGGCAGCTTTTCCGTGCACTACGACGGCCCTGTGGTGCTTGCTGAATACACCGCAGGGTCACTGCAATGGGATAGCCAAATCGCACCGAATTGAACGAAAAGTCACCGACAGTGCGGTGACTTTTCGATTCTCTTTGATTGCTCTGTAAGGGTCATTCAAACGAACCATAGATTTAAAAACAAACCTCTTTGGTTATGTTTTTTGGTACAGGATGTGATCGCACGTCACATAAGCCTGCCACAACTTCATTGTACGCCATTACAGCACATCCTACTGATGCTTGCTATTAAGAGATCTTTTAATAGAGACATTCATCCAATTGGAGCTCTCTTCAGTGCAAGGTTTAGCTAAACTCTGTGATGGAGAGCCTGTAAAACCAGTGTTTCCCAAACCTGTCTTCGGGACCATCAACCAGGCCAGGTTTTAAGGATCACCTTGGGGAAATGCAGACTGAATCCTGCAATTACTGAGCAGCAAATCAGATCACCTGTGCTGTGCTTCAGATACCTGCAAACCTGGCGTGTCAGCAGGGCCGGAGGACAGGTTTGGGAAACACTGCTGTAATCCCTGTAACAGGGTGGAGTGCAAACCCAGGAGGCGGTCTGGTCCTAATTACAGCACCCGAGCTTGCAGTCAACCAAAACTTGTATATCTCTTCATGGTGCTTAGTCAATTTTTATATTGTAACCCGTATTCTAAATTCCCTAAAATTCCCTTCCAAAAGCTGAGTCCAAAATAAATGGAGTGGACTGATTGGTGCCCACAACACTTTTTATACTTTTTTTTTTTTAAGTTATTCAAAGGAAATAAGCCATGTGCCATTATACAAAAGTGGTTATTCAAAGAGCACCAAAATTTCGGTGTGCTTTCGGTCAGCATTCACCGCAGGGTCCCTGAAGTGCTCCGAATGGATTTGTCGATAATTCACTGAAAAACGACAGAACACATCTGATAAAAGCCAACCAGCTGCCGAACGGGTAAAAAAAACCCGCAATTTCTAAAAGGCATTTTAAACAAAAATAATGCATGGAAATAATAAAGTCCTATGAATAACAATAAATAGGTCTGTTACAGAATAAAAAAAAAAGACCATTTAAGAAAAATCTGAATCAAAAATTGTGCTGAAAAAATCCAGAAAAATGCCTAAAGAATTCTGACTAGACTTGTTCCTGCAAATTAAAAGAATAAACTGTTGAATAAAAACAGGGAATTATTTTTACATTGAAACCTATGGGATTTGCCTGTTTAAACCTGTTGAACGAAGGCACTGAAAATCTGGCCATTTCGCCAAGTTTTCGTTGCTGTTCGGCGCTCTCTGAATAGGTTACGGGGAATTTCGGTGACAAATTCGGCTCTCTTTGAATAATGCCTTAAGTGTAGGCATTACTGCTTTTGCTCCTATATGCTATGCCAGGGCTCAAAATTTCAAGTCCCAAGCTACTAACCAGGCCATAAGAGTTACTCACCACCAGTTACTCCACCTAACTCCTACCCAGCCCTTAACTCTGCCCCTAAACACACACCCTTAAATTATCTTATGAAATTACACAGTTAAAGGTTTTATTTAGAATAAAGTTACAAATATAACATAATACCCAGACATCCGACCCCAGATACATGTATACCCAGTCATCAGACCTCAGTGTGAGCAGAGCGAGGAGGCAGGGAAGCTCCTCTCCACCCCCGTCAGTGACAAGCTGGGTCAGGTTAGGCAGCTGACCCCTGCCACCGTGCAGCCTGGGGCAGGGGGCTGCATGGTGGCACCGCTGGAATACACAGCACAAAATAATTTATTGTGCTGCTTTGTGTGCATTTCCAAATTTTGAGCCCTGTGCTATGCTATTTAAAAGTTAACTAGTTGCACTTGTCATGGTTTAAGGGATAGTACCTTGGCCTGGAGCCTGGAATTTGGGGATACGTGTGTCCCTAGGTAAGCAGGGACCACCAATAACTTCAAACCTTGAAGGAAAGTCATAAGATAGACCGATTTCCCTTTCTGTGTTTTTTTCCTGCCTGAAATCCCTGATTAACCCCTTAAGGACGCACGGATGGCACCCTTAAGGGGTCGATTTCGCCGGCGAGGCATACTGGTACGCCTCGCCGACAGGTGCCGTCGTGCGGCACTGATTCCGAGCCCTCCCCGCAGCTGGCGCGCAGCGCGCGTCATTGGCTGCAGGGGGACGGCCTGAAATGTGCAGCCAATGACACGCGGCACGAGTCAGCGCGTGCAGGCTGCGGGGAGGGGCCGAGGCAGCCCCATTGAAGACAGTCGGGCGTACATGTACGCCCCGCGTCTTCAAACCCCGTCCGCCGCCAGGACGTCATGGAACGTCATGCAGCGTTAAGGGGTTAAGAATGTTTTCACTGCTGTTTAACCATGTAACATGCGATAAAGAAAATCCTGCTTTGTTTGCTTACGAGGCATTATTTTGAAGCTTACATGGAGTGCCTGCAATTTAGCTGGATTGCTTTTTACCTGGTCTTGGCTGGCAAAGAAGAGATTTGAGAGAAGACACAATCTAAGTCGAGCTACGTGTGTTGCTTGATAAGATCACAGCAACAATTGTTACTTGGGATTGCATGCCGGGATGCTGAGTGTAACCTGGGGAGAAATGGATGGGTTGACATTTTGCAATGAAATTATCTCTGGTGTACCTTTGGACACATACCCCTATCTGCACTTCAATTACCCTAGTCTATAACCTCCATTAAAAAAAAATGAAGGATGCAAGGAAGCTCTCAATGTGGTCCTTTTGCAGCCCATCGCTGTAAATTCCTGACAGGTTGAACCTATGCAGCAAAAGCTCTGTATTCAACTCTTGTGGCTGCGCTCGCTGATTGCTCTTTGTGATTCCTGAAGAGCGATCGGTGAGACTGGCTAACATTAATGAAAGCTGAATTGGTGCCACTGCAGTTTAGCTCAGCGGGATTAAAGTTGGAAAAAAATATCTAATTTATTTGAGAATGGGGGGGGGGGGATGTTGCTGCAAAGAATTAAATGAGATTCGATGAAGAAGGAAGGAAAATAAAAAAGGGCTATATGAGACCAAAAAAAGCGATTTGTGTTTCAAATTTTCTCTCGTAAAAATTGCTGAAACCTGTGCCACTGCTGTGTTTCATTTTCTGTATTTACAAGCATTACTATATTTATCACTCAGTTAAACACATGTCTGTTTCCATATAAGCAGCTTATAATGTCAGTGGGTTTTGCTCGTAGATGAAATAAAAAAGAATTTTAAACACATCAGTTATTGATTATTTTATTCTGCATAGCCCTTTCCACCTGTGGAGACACGGGTTCGAATCCCAGCAAGAGCACCTCTCCAGTAAGTGTCCTTGGGAAAGACACCTAACGGTACATACTCGCCAACTGAGGACATTCTTGAAAATGAGAGAAATCTCAATGTATCCTTCCTGGTAAAACTCTTTCTCAACAACAACAAAAAAAAAATGATGTCAAAAAAAGATTTTGGAGACCTCACACTGTTGCTGAAGAAGACTTCTGGTCAGTGTAACGGAACATCCTTCTGCTGCTGCCCAATACTCCCAAACAGTGCCGTTCTACATATGTGGCACTACATTCTAAAGAATGCGTTGTGATAGATTGTTATATGTAATAGAGCCACTTTGTTTTCGTGGGTGGAGACCTATCAAACTTTTTAATAGTACAACGCTCTCTACTGCTACCACACTTGGCCAATGGTGGAACGTGTCTGCGAGAGTCTTCAATTAAGGGATATTTGTTCCTCTCCTCTACTACTTTTTCATTCGTTGTTTACTCTGCGATTTTTAACATCAATCTACATATACTATCTTTGCCAGTGACCATATATTGATTCCATTAGGGAAACCGTATTCAGACATGCATTTACAGTCACAGTTTATTTATTTATTTATTTATAAAGGATTTTACCAAGGAAGGATACATTGAGATTTCTCTCGTTTTCAAGTACGTCCTGGGTTCAAGAACATTAAAATGTTACAGTTGTTACAGAAATACAAAGTAATATAATGCAAGATATTAAAAAAAAAACACAAATATACAGATTAACAGAAAATAAATATGTAGGAAACAGTCATTGTGTTACATGTTTACAGGTGCATTCTGTATTGAGGTATGTTAATAGGGAGCTCTTGAGTGACTTAGACTGGGGGAAGATTTGATGGCGTCTGGGAGGTTATTCCATAACTGTGGTGCTCTGTAGGAAAATGAGGATCGAGCCACTTTCTTTTTGTATTTTGGTATTGCAAGTAAGGTGCTGGTCCTGGATCGGAGGTTATAGGATGAGGGAACTGCTGGAGGAAGCAGTCTATTCAGGTAGGGTGGCAGCTTCCCAGAAAAGCTCTTAAACACCAGGTTGGAAAGGTGAAGGGTACATTTAGACTACAGCGACGGCCAGTTTATCTCTTTTAACATGTCACAGTGGTTGTTCATGTAGTTCCATTGTAGCGCAAAGCGACAGCATGAGTTATACAATGTGGTAAGTTTCTGAAGGTGTGTTTGTGGGGCCGCTGCATACACTACATCTCCGTAATCAATAGCTGGCATAAGCATTTGTTGTACAATTTGCTTTTTTACCGTGGGGTTCAGGCAGGGATTTGTTTCTGTACAGGGCACCTAGTTTGGGGTAAATTTTAGATGAGAGTTTTTCGATGTTTGGGCCAAAGGATAGATTTGGGTCTAACCACATATCTAGATATTTGAGAGAAGTGACTGTGGTCAGCGTGCCATTTGATTTTGTCCCCACACATACAGTCAGGTCCAGAAATATTGGGACATCGACACAATTCTAACATCTTTGGCTCTATACACCACCACAATGGAGTTGGAATGAAACAAACACAATGTGCTTTACCTGCAGACTGTCACAGCTTTAATTTGAGGGTATGTACATCCAACTCAGGTGAACGGTGTAGGACTTACAGCAGTTTGCAGATGTGTCTCCCACTTGTTAAGGGACCAAAGGTAATGGGACAGAATAATAATCATAAATCAAACTTTCCCTTCTTAATACTTGGTTGCAAATCCTTTGCAGTCAATCACAGCCTGAAGTCTGGAATGCATAGACATCACCAGACGCTGGGTTTCATCCCTGGTGATGCTCTGCCAGGCCTCTACTGCAACTGTCTTCAGTTCCTGCTTGTTCTTGGGACATTTTCCCTTCAGTTTTGTCTTCAGCAAGTGGAATGCATGCTCAATGGGATTCAGGTCAGGACTTGGCCATTGCATAACATTCCACTTCTATCCCTTCAAAAACTCTTTGGTTGCTTTTGCAGTATGCTTTGGGTCATTGTCCATCTGCACTATGAAGCGCCGTCCAATAAGTTCTGCAGCATTTGGCTGAATGTGAGCAGATAATATTGCCCGAAACACTTCAGAATTCATTCTGCTGCTTTTGTCAGTAGTCACATCATCAATAAATACAAGAGAACCAGTTCCATTGGCAGCCATACATGCCCACGCCATGACACTACCACCACCATGCTTCACTGATGAGGTGGTATGCTTAGGATCATGAGCAGTTCCTTTCCTTCTCCATACTCTTCTCTTCCCATCACTCTGGTACAAGTTGATCTTGGTCTCATCTGTCCATAGGATCTTGTTCCAGAACTGTGAAGGCTTTGTTAGGTGTTGTTTGGCAAACTCTAATCTGGCCTTCCTGTTTTTGAGGCTCACCAATGGTTTACATCTTGTGTTGAACCCTCTGTATTCACTCTGGTGAAGTCTTCTCTTGATTGTTGACTTTGACACACATACACCTACCTCCTGGAGAGTGTTCTTGATCTGGCCAACTGTCGTGAAGGGTGTTTTCTTCACCAGGGAAAGAATTCTTCTGTCATCCACCACAGTTGTTTTCCGTGGTCTCCCGGGTCTTTTGGTGTTGCTGAGCTCACCAGTGCGTTCCTGCTTTTTGAGAATGTTCCAAACAGTTGTTTTGGCCACGCCTAATGTTCTTGCTATCTCTGATGGGTTTGTTTCTTCAGCCTAATGATGGCTTGCTTCACTGATAGTGACAGCTCTTTGGATCTCATCTTGAGAGTTGACAGCAACAGATTCCAAATGCAAATAGCACACTTGAAATGAACTCTGGGCCTTTTATTTGTACATTGTAATTGGGGTAATGAGGGAATATCACACACCTGGCCATGAAACAGCTGAGAAGCCAATTGTCCCCTTACCTTTGGTCCCTTGACAAGTGGGAGGCACATCTGCAAACTGCTGTAAGTCCTACACCGTTCACCTGAGTTGGATGTACATACCCTCAAATTAAAGCTGACAGTCTGCAATTAAAGCACATTGTGTTTGTTTCATTCCAACTCCATTGTGGTGGTGTATAGAGCCAAGATGTTAGAATTGTGCCAATGTCCCAATATTTCTGGACCTGACTGTAGATGGGGATTTTGCAATTTATGTCGTTTAGGTGCTGTTCCAAAGAGCATCGTTACTGTTTTGTCAGTATTTAAAAAACGTTTGTTATCTTTGATCCACTTTTCTACCTCTGTGAATTGTTCTTGCAGCACGGCCTCCGGCTGTGGGAAATTTGTTTTGCTGGTATAGATTACGGTGTCATCTGCGTACATGTGTACAGTTGAGGCTTACAAGTATTTATAAGGCGCCAATAAATTCCTTAGCGCTGTACAATGGGAGAGACTGAATAACAAATATACATACACGTTACACACGCGAAACAGAAGGAGGGAGGACCCTGCTCGAGAGCTTACAATCTAAGAGGAGAGGGGTGACCCATTAGGTGAGGGTGAATAGGGTAAGTGGAGTGGTGGGTTGCAGGAGGGCTGAAAGGGAAGAGGAGCAGGAGATGACAGTGGGGAGATCAAGGAGCAAGCCGATAGGCTTCTCTAAAGTAATGTGCTTTCAGAGACTTCTTGAAGGACTGGAGAGATGGGGAGAGTCTGATGTTGCGGGGGAGGGAGTTCCACAGAAAGGGGGCAGCTCTGGAGAAGTCCTGAAGGCGAGAGTAAGGGGTGCGGGTACGAGGAACTGATAGCATCAGATCGTTGGCAGAGCGAAGTGGTGGGGATGGGGTGTACCTGCTAATAAGGGCAGAGATGTAGGCAGGGGCACAGTTATGGAAAGCTTTGTATGTAGAAACATAGAAACATAGAAAAATGTCGGCAAATAAGAACCTTTCGGCCCATCTAGTCTGCCCAATTACATGGATACTTTACCTGGATTTATCTTTTATTTAGGATAGCCTTATGCCTATCCCATGCCTGCTTAAATTCAATTACTGTTTTGGCCCCAACCACTTCAACTAGCTGAGCTGAGCACCAGTATTTTGAAATGACGGAGCCAGTGTAGAGATTGACAGAGGGTTGAGAGGTGCGGGAATTTGTGGAGTATTTACAAAGAGGACAAGCATGGTGTCAAAGGACACTTCTTAAAAATAACATGAATTCTCTAAATTTACTTGTTGTATATCCATTATATTGGATCGCTACGGACTCCGCCATGTTAACTTCCTGTGTGCATTTATCCAAAAGAAGAGATGGATATGGTTCTATGTTATTTCAGGAAAGCTCAGTCTGTGTTTTTTGTTGTTTTTGAGTATAATTATCCATGGGGTCATCAAGGATTTTGCAACTTCTGACAAAGTATAACAAAAGACACACATTGATACGTTTGACCTATTTTATTAGGATTTTTTGAGGGGTTATTCAATGAAAGAGGGGTTTAGCCTCGGGGAAAAATTTAACTCCACATCTCTTTTTTTTCTACCTAAAAGCCCTGATGAAATGCTGCGGGTGGGACTAAAATGTTGATTTCTTTCCTAACTTTATTATTTGAAAATATATTTTCTCAAGATCCCTTAAGAGCTTTTCCTTTTCTATTTTTTTGTGAAATTGGCTGGACACAGCACCGAGGCAAAGAAATGGTTGGAGACGCCATGCGTGAAATTAATGTATATTGTGCAAGTTATACATAGGAACAAATAAAGGTATGTATTTAGATTTAGTGTATATAAACTCTTGATGTAAAGAAAACAAATTTGCAAATTCCTGTAGAGATATATATATATACCGTATTTTTCGCTCCATAAGACGCACCTGACCATAAGACGCACCTAGTTTTTAGAGGAGGAAAACAGGAAAATAAATATTCTGAATCAAATAGTGTAATAATGGATATTGCCCCAGCTCCTCTCATGGATTTTGCCCCAGCTCATGGATACGGTCCCCCAGCTCATGGATATGCCCCAGCTCACACATGGATATGCCCCAGCTCACACATGGATTTGCCCCAGCTCACACATGGATTTGCCCCAGCTCACACATGGATAATGCCCCAGCTCACACATGGATTTGCCCCAGCTCATGGATATGCCCCAGCTCACACATGGATTTGCCCCAGCTCACACATGGATATGCCCCAGCTCACACATGGATATGCCCCAGCTCACACATGGATATGTCCCAGCTCACACATGGATATTGCCCCAGCTCACACATGGATATTGCCCCAGCTCACACATGGATATTGCCCCAGCTCACACATGGATATACCCCAGCTCACACATGGATAATGCCCCAGCTCACACATGGATATGCCCCAGCTCATGGATATGCCCCAGCTCTCACATGGATATTGCCCCAGCTCACACATGGATATTGCCCCAGCCAGCTCACACATGGATATTGCCCCAGCCAGCTCACACATGGATAATGCCCCAGCCAGCTCACACATGGATAATGCCCCAGCCAGCTCACACATGGATAATGCCCCAGCCAGCTCACACATAGATATGCCCCAGCTCACATATGGATTTGCCCCAGCAGCTCATGGATTTGCCCCAGCAGCTCATGGATATGCCCCAGCTCACACATGGATATGGCCCAGCAGCTCATGGATATGCCTCCGCTCACCTGCCGCCGCCGCGTTCGTCTCCCTCTGAGCGTGCGTCCGGCAGCAGGAGGCTTGGGCACTCGCCTGGGGGAGCCACGTGACCGCGATCTCGCGAGATCGCGGTCACGTGGCTCCCCCAGGCGAGTGCCCAAGCTTCCTGCCGCCGGACGCACGCTCAGAGGGAGACGAACGCGGCGGCGGCGGTGACGGCAGGTGAGCGGAGGCATATCCATGAGCTGCTGGGCCATATCCATGTGGAGCATTCGCTCCATAAGACGCACCCACTTTTCCCCCCACTTTTTGGGGGGAGAAAAGTGCGTCTTATGGAGCGAAAAATACAGTATATATATATAGTGTGTTTATTATTGCAGAAGCCGCTTGCAAATCGCAGCAATTTGATGAATTGCATCCCAGAGCTCCTGTGCCACATTCCCCATATGCAGCAAGGAATTCTGGGTAGGATATGCAAATAACATCTGTCTCACTTTTATGCATCCTGGGTCTGTTATTACACAGAGCCCTAAAATCAATGCTATGCCACACTGTGGCTTTCTAGCAGAGATAAGGTTATGCAACTGGTCAAAGCCACTCCTAGAACAGCGCTGTATTCGGGTTTGTTGGACCCTCATCAGCTAGAAGCTAGGCATGATGACCAGTTGCAGTGGATGCTTGGGACCCATAGGGCAATCAGTATCTACAAGGGTTGTAGTGGAGGACAGAAAGTGAGATAAAAAGCCTCCACACTATACTAAGTGTGTTTATTATTGCAGAAGCCACTTGCTATAAAGTCATCAGCTAGGAGCTAGGCATGATGGGAATGTGGCACAGGAGCTCTGGGATGCAATTCATCGAATTGCTGTGATGTGCAAGTGGCTTCTGCAATAATAAACACACTTATTATAGTGTGGAGGCTTTTTATCTCACTTTTTGTCCTCCACTACAACCCTTGTAGGTATATATATATAATATATAACGAGTATAGCAGTCTGTAGTGATACCTTTTTTATTAGACTAACGTTACATTTAAAGTACAAGCTTTCGAGAGTGATCATCTCTTCGTCAGGTATATTGAAGCTATGCTGAGCAGAATGATAGAATTAAACATTGGGACACGGTTGGGGGTGTAGAGGTTGTGAATCGCCAAATGGTATGGTTAGAGTGGGGAAAGAAAAAACATTAGGGTGTCTCAGGCACATGAGACAACAGTGATAAGATCGCTTCAAAGGGAAGGTGAAAGCACACACAAAAAAACAAAAAAAACAGTGAGTATGAAGAAGACACAGAATAAAAAAAAAACAAAAAAAACAGGAAAGAGAAAAAAACAAACCCCACCCTGAATTATGAATATTATGTGACGTTGTTATGATAATGGAGGATCCTGCGCCCAAAGAAATATTCCCACAGCCCCCCTTACTGCCATTCAAGCAACCCCCTAACCTTAGGCAAAAACTGGTCCACAGTAAACTCACTCAGGAACAGGACGACATACAGAATGGGACCAAACGCTGCAACAAACCCCGCTGCAAACTGTGCCAACATATATGTGACAGCAGCACTGCACAGCACAGCAACGCCACACACAACATCAAGGGATCGTACCTTTGTACATCCGCCAATGTGGTGTACATTATCCAGTGCACGGCGTGTGATAAGGACTGCTATATTGGCGAAACCAGCCTTAAACCGAACCTCAGGATGTACCAGCACAGACACTCCATCAGGAACCACCAGGAAAATACATATTTTACCCCGGTGGGACATCACTTCAATCTAACAGGCCACTCCATCCAAAACCTCAGAATTAAAATCCTCAAAGGACATTTTAAAGACAATCGTGAACGCAAAACATATGAAATGAAAATGATCACATATTTTAACACCATAAATGCCGGACTCAATGTCGATTCGGGGTTCTTAACCCATTATCACAACAACGTCACATAATATTCATAATTCTGGGTGGGGTTTGTTTTTTTCTCTTTCCTGCTTTTTTTTATATATATTTTTTTTATTCTGTATCTTCTTCGTACTCACTGTTTTTTTGTTTTTTTGTGGGTGCTTTCACCTTCCCTTTGAAGTGATCTTATCACTGTTGTCTCATGTGCCTGAGACACCGTAATGTTTCTTTTTTTACCCTTTTTTCTTTCCCCACTCTAACTATGCCATTTGGCGATTCACAACCTCTACACCCCAACCGTGTCCCAATGTTTAATTCTATCATTCTGCTCAGCATAGCTTCAATATACCTGACGAAGAGATGATCACTCTCGAAAGCTTGTATTTTAAATGTAACGTAAGTCTAATAAAAAAGGTATCACTACAGACTGCTATACTCATGATTATGGCATCTGGACTAACACAGCCTACCTAATCTATATATATATTTATATATATATAAAGTGCTCACTCTCAGATCTTATTCTACATAGAAATTAATAATGTAATTTTTGGTAGGGCATGTGAATGTCCAGTGGAATTTTATGTTTTCACTGCTGTAAGGCTGGGGTCAGACAAACGCAGTGCGAATGTGCGTTCAGCCGCACTTTATCACGGCCGTAGTAGCAGCAAATGACGTCCATTGACGGGCAATATACGAAGTACGGCCGCACAAAAGTTCGGCTGCGCAACGCAAGCGGCAAACGAATGCATTTTTTTGAGAACGTAGCATTCTGCTAGCATTCCCCTCTGGCTGGCTGCATAGTCCTCCGAGCAATCGCCGGCTTGTGAAGTGCTCTTGCCCACAAGATCATGGCTGGAGGCCGTGTCACAGCCCGGCGCCCGCTCGGAGGACCATGCGGCCAGCTGGCATTCAGAGGACCACGTGGCCAGCTGGCGCTCGGTAGTCCATGTGGCCAGCCGGAGGGGAATGCTAGCGGAATGCTGTTAATGAATACTGCTAGCAGCCCCAACCCCTCAGAAACTGGCAAACCAGCCCAGCGCTGCCTTCTGGGTGTTAGTAGAGGTATCAGGGCATTTGCACGAGTAGCAAGTGCTTGTGCAAATGCCGGTATCGGCACCGATACTAGTATCGGTGCATCTCTAGTAAACACCTATTATTGCAGACGACTAGGGTTAAAATGAAGTAAGAAATTTAATTTTCCCACCAAATTTTCTTTTAATGTTTCTAGTGAGTTAAACCTTGTAAAGTTACTTGTATTATATGTTGCTTCTACGTATTCTTAACTTGCGCAGCTCTATTTGATTTGTCCCTTATTGTGTTTGGTGTTTAGTGCACTGAACATGCTTTTATACCTTAGAATTTAAAGCAGGAATGGTTCAGGGGCAGAGAATCTCTGCGATCGTTTGTATGATCAGAAAATTAGGGTGTATCGACTCGAGTATTTTTCCAGGTGCAGTGTGCTAATCCTGACATGTGCAAAATGCGAGGACTCGTATGGAACGCCAACTGTGACATGACCCATATCCAGCTCTCAAGAAAAGTACCATTTGTTCAATTAGACGAGCTGTTCTAGAAATAAACTGAGAGCAGTATTTTCATCATGGACAGAATACACCAAATAAACAGGTTACTATTATCGTTTGGGAGATACACGTGAAATTTACTGCTGTTCGGGGCAAAGGAAAATCTGAAAATGTCTCCTAAATGTAGCATAAATAAATAACGGCACATTTTCACATATAAGCTCAGTGGGTGGATAGAGAAAGCGCTGGAAGTCACTTATTGCTCCAAATTGGTTTGGGATGATTCTCTCCCACAATGACCCATTTGTCTATATCAATCCTGCAGTTATAAATGAATTCTGAGCTGCTTGGTTCTCTGACAGGTAACGCTGTGCCTGCGCCCGAGCCGGCTAAGGCTAGGGTCAGACTAACGTATTTTTTAGCGTTGTCCGTGAAAAAGTGCGTTCGAACGAATGGACGTATTTTTTCACGGAATACGCGATAGCGGTCATACGATGCGCATTTCCGTCCGTGATTTTGTACGGATCATCAATAAAACACTTTTTGCGTCTGGACGTTATGTTGGCTGGACGTGTGCAGCATCTGACGTCTCCCAATCAGGCAAACACGCCGCTATGAGGACGCAGCGCACTCTGTACGTCAGTAGTAGCGGTTTGACGTTCTAGAAAAAATGCGTTCGTTTGCCACTTGCGTTGCGGCCGTTCTTCGTATGTTACCCGGCATTGGACGTCATTTGCTGCTAGCACGGCCGTGATTTCGTGCGGTTAAACGCACGTTAAAAATGCTTTCGTCTGACCTTAGCCTTAATAACCGAATAGCGCATCAGGTTTTCACACCGCTAGAATATGTCAAAGATCTGCATTTGCCAATAACAAATTTATTTTATGTTTCCAAAATTAAATAATAACAATAATGATTATTTAAAATGTGATTGAAAGCTTTTTTACTCTGGTCTTTTCATAGAGCATTTGGAGGAAATGAAGCGACTATCCCTTGCACCATCGTACATAGTAACAAGAAACCCAACTATCTCTTTAATTAAAAAAAAAAGCAATTTGCCACCTTGTCTCCTTGACAAACAATCCTCTCATTACTCATTTTTTGCCTTTCACAAAATGTACATTTAGAAAAAATATCTTCAAATACAACAACCCCCCAACAAAAATTTAACTATGCCATCCAATGAGCGTCTAAAAATACCCCAAAAAATATTCCAGTAGGAGTCTTACAGCCAAATTCGGTACTCTGATTGGTTGACTTGGGGCAGCCAATTGCATTATAGCATATACTGTAGATACCCTTTAATTTATTTATTTTGATCCCTTCCCACAGAATAGGGCATTAGGGTCAGGGGGTGCTTGTCAGCTCAGCAGTCCACTCCTATAACTCCCCACTGTCCAGCTGTGGGTGAAAGGTGTAGTGGTTGATTCTAAATTTATTAGTTGTGTATAAACCCAACGGCATCGAGTAAGCTAATTAAAAAAATATTTGGTCTAAATTTTGGATGAGCTGAACTAACAGTCCGATAACATTCACGTGACACTCTACTCATCCTGAACACTTCATAGTTATAAAATGGTCAGGATGTGTTGAGTGCCCCCCCTCAGCCCCCTACACCATTTTTCCTAAAATGCTGGGTGAAGTGGAGGAGTTTCCTCCACCCCACCCAGCGTCACCAGCAGCCAGTAAAGTTGAATTTCCCGGCTGCTGGTTACTGCTCGGTTCATAGTGACATCATCACGCAGGGAGCGTGCTGACATCACTATCTCTGAGGCCGTGATGGATCGGAGCTGCGGGCAAGCGCAGCTCCGATCCATCATTCTGAGCAGGCTCTACAGGACTTGCGAATGTAAAGTTCGCAAGTCCCGTGTTACAGTGTGCAATTTGCATTTCCTATGCTACGCAAGTAGAGCAGGAACTGGAAATTGCCCAGAAAAGGCTCAAGGACTTCTGAGTTTGGGAGCCCCTGAGCCAAATAGGAGAAGCTGCGCGGAGTGAGGGACAGAAGGTAAGTAAAACTGGGCAAAATAAAATAAATAAATAATTAGGCAGATGCTGTCAGCAGCCTCTGCCAAATTATTTATGGGGAAAAAAAGGATCTCCCCTTTTCAGTGGAGGGTTCCTTTCAGGCAATGCCAAAAAGATTGTAATGTGGTAAAAAGAAAGTCTGCATGTCTATATTGTGTATCTTTCTAATATATACAAATTTATCTGACGTTTCCTGAGCCTCTCCCTTTTTTATGGATCTCCCGCCATTGATTCTTCCCATGCTGCGAATCTTTCAAGTCGTTTCTATAAATGTATTACTTTAGAGAAGCCTATCAGCTCCCTCCATAATCCTGTCACCCCATTACACCTTTCCTGATCTATCTCCCACATGGCCCCCATGCATTCCATTACTTCTTCTACTCTAACCCCCTATAGTGTTTGCATAACCCACAGACTGCTCTCATTGCATCGCTAAGGCCTCGCTCAATAACATAGTGAAAGTTCTCGCTATATGTCTGATTAAATAATGATGCACAATATGTACGATTCATGTAGCATTTGTTATTACAATCAAAGTACATTTTGATTTCAAACTCTCGATGAACCCGCACACTATATGAAAGGTTGTCACCTTACATCATTGCTGTGTTTTTCTGTGAAATATCCAGATGTTGTTTTTTTTTTTACTGTACTACAGTGACCCCTGATTTCACATTTTGCTTTTTCATCTCTTATTTTAGTGATTACCAAGAGCCACTGCATGTGCACAGAGGGAACAGCGATTGCTAGAAAATACAAGTTCAGGTTGAGGACTTATATTTCAATAGCCCCCCACTTAATGTCTATGGGTGTAGGCTGTGCAATGGCATGTCCCCTCCACATTTTTAATAGCCCCCTCCTGGTTGGTAATAGCGGTATATCTTCCTTACATCCACCCATCAGCCATGGGGTTTGGTCGGGGTGGACACTGGATAGACCACCCTATTCTGTCTTCCCTTCTAAGTCTCCATCTGCTGTACATAGTATGCAGTGGTGACAAGAAAGAAAATACTCACAAAGAACTGGACATTCTGAAAAATAAATGCTCAAAACACTGTAAACTATTTTCAATAAGAGCCGAACTTGCCACCAAATTGCACCGAACGGTGAATTCCACCGTACTGTGCAATTCCGGTACAGTGCACGTCAGATCGCCGTAATTCGGCAACCTTTGGTGGCAGTGAAATTGTCACATAGAAAAGTAATGGTTAATCTATTCAGAGAATGTTGAACTGCACCAAACAACGTCACTAGTTCTCGTACATTCTTAGGACCCTCACAAACCGCTTTTTTCTCACTATAAGTTTACAGGGTATCCAGACGTGGACCCCTTGCTCAAGACGCCTAGAGGGGTGTCAGCTATACCCTCCTGACGAGGCCTAACAAGGCCAAAATGATCGTCGGGGTTGCTGCACCTCTCGTGCAGGGATGACGTCCTTAGCAATCAGTACTGGCCACCCTTTCTGGGTGAGAGCAGGCTGATTTGCATATGGAGCAGTTGTCCCTGTAATGGCACATACAAGCTAAAACCTTGTGAGACCTGAGCGGGCCCCACCGTAGAGCAGGCACTAGTGCCGCTGTTCGTTCTCAGGACCCTCGCAAACCCCTTTTTCTCAGATGTTTGAATAACCCCTTATATCTCCCATAATGCCCAGTCACTTATTAGTTTGATTGCCCAAATGTTTGGTGGTTCAGTTCAGTTTAAAAAGGCAAAACCCATGGGATTCAATGTAAAAATATAAATTGCGTTTTTATAAATTTTTATTCAACTGTTTATTCTTTTCATTTGCAGAAAAAAATCTTATTTATTTATTTAATTTTTTGAATTGTTTAGGTATTTTTCAGATTTTTTTGGTGAAATTTTTGATTCTCATTGTTTTAATGTGCTTTTTTTATTCTGTAAATGACCATTTTATTTTATTATAGGGCCTTTTTTAGTATTTCCATGCAGTCCATTTTTATTGTTTTAAACACCTTTTTTTAAAGGTTTAGCAGAGTTTAGGTTTTTTTTACTCGTCCGGCGGCTGATCGGCTATTTGCGGTGGCATTCTGTTGTCTGTTCAGCGGATCGTCGGCTGTCTTCGGCCGCTCTGTTCGGCCGTCAGTGGTGGCATTCGGTGGGCTGATAGGTGGCATTTGGCGGATCTCGTACAGTACATTTTGGGGACCCTGCGGTGAATACTGAACTCACCACATGGTTGGCGAACTGAAATCGCCGAAGTGCACCGTATGAGAGAGCACCAAAATTTCGGTGCTCTCTGAATAACCCGCTGTATATGAATGGAGATTTCCTTGCACTTTCTCCTCCTATATATTTTGTGGTGGCTGCAGAATTTCATCTTGTATCTAGTGAAATTATTTCTGCCTGGGAGAAGGGGGAAGGAATATGTATTAAATTTTATAAAGTGTTTTTATTATGGGCTATTTTTTGTTCTAAGAGGTTCTCCCCATTGTTAAAAGATATGTGGAACGTGCAGTTTTCAAACTCCGGTCGTTGGATCTTGCCCCTAAGTGGTGAGTTTGGCAGGCCAACAAAAAGATGAAAGCATGTATTTGACACGTAGGTAGGTTCACATGTTTTACATTTTTTCCGCCGGAAGGCTGAATGTGGTCAAAACATTGACAAAGCTATCAAAGAGGACAATATAAAAAACATTTGAACTTGTATGAACCCCGCTAGCATGCCGTTACCTTTTATGATAGATGACATTCACGAAAATATATTGAACAGGTATTTCTTGGAAATAATAGACTTTTTTTTAACAGAATAAAAGAATGAAGTGCAATCTTAAGGTTGTAACTTCACAAAATATAAGATAGATGTATAAATACATAGATGAATATATACACAGATATATGGAAAGATACATTTTATATATATTGTGTCTTAACAGGGAAAAATATGTTGAAACACCAATAACAAAAGCCTTTGCAGTGTTTTTGGCAGGTTGAAACTGATTTCATTGCAAAAATAGCATTCTTGCTCGCCTTGACCCATGGATATATATATATATAGAGAGAGATATTTAGATAGAAAAGGTATCAGAAATGATGGCACCCAAATGTTTTGAAAGTACTGGTGCCATATTGCTCAAAAAATCTTTAGTCGACAAAGCATCATGCACAGAAATCTGGAGCGCCCCCTCCAAAAAGAGTGCCAAATCTAGGGAAAGACTTCTTTCATTTTTGTTTTACTCACGTTTACTCGTTTACGTTATACTCACATTGAAAGAAGAGGCAGAATCTTTTGCCTTAAAATGAAGCAACATGGAGCAGATTGTTAGGGCTAGAGTTAACCCTAACCTTATAACAAGCACAAATAGAAACCTAACCCTAAATTCTAACACGTGCAATGGAAAATGATGCTCCTTTACAGCATGCAGCAACCAAAAGTCATGGCGTCAAAATTCAGCCATGGCCAAGGGTTTTTTTTCTAGACATTTTTTGATGTTGCTTTATTTTTGGCAATTTTTCAATATTTATCAAAACTTTAAAAAAAACATTCTGTTCAGTGCGGGAAATGAGAAGGTGAGTTAGAGCAGCATGACTGTTCACTTTATAATTGAAAAGTGTACAATAGTGCTGCGTTAGAAAAAAAGGAAGAAATAATTGTACCTATTTCTTATTATATTTTTTCATAATAATGGTCATGTTTGTCATCATTGGAAAGGCCAGTCTCTGGCCTTAATATATATGTCCCTCTAGCCTTTACGGTTCCAGAGTTACAGGGATCTAAATGACTGCAAATTGTAATATTTATTTTTAAAGAGTAAGGCGCCCCTCCTTGTGGTAGGCGCCTTTAGGCACCTGTAGGCACATGCCTAATTTGCCTAATTGTAAATCCAGCCCTGATCATGTGATATGTAGTTCCAAAACATCTGGGGAGCCAAGGCTGGTGAGCCCTAAGGTAGATGGTCCCTAAACCTTAAGTTTTGCATCAATAGTTTTAACGCTATATTCAAGTTTCTATAATATCATTATCGGTTAATAAATTGAAATCATGGCATGTCTATGTCTGCAACAATAGGGCATGCAATTACTGCAGAATAAAAGGGAAAATAAGGAACCTGAACCTGGAGATGGGAAATTGTTTAATGCTATCTGTTCTCTTTGTAAATGTCTACTTTTCTGCCAGTCTGGCTCTGAAAAGAGGGAGAGCGAGCAGACAGAATGGAAAGGCATTGAAGAAAATGAGTTGCCCACAAAAGACACAGAAGGACCTGTTATAACATTAAGAATCAGTCCAAGAAAGAGCAGTGGCTACAGAGACCATTAGAGCTTAGAGTCGATAGAAGGTGCGGGTGTTGAAAGTAGCTGAGAGGTCAAGCAAGTTGTATAGAGTAGTGGCCTTGGTGTTTAGTGGAACGGAGGTAATTAATGACTTTGGTGAGGGCAGTTTCAGTCAAGTGTAGGGGATGGAGGCCAGATTGCAAGGGGTTGAGCAGGAGTTGAAGGACTAGAATTAGGTTAGGTGGTCATAGACCATCTTTTCCAGGAGTTTTGAAATAAACTGGAGCAGTGCTATGGGATGTAGTCAGTATCGAGGGAGTGGTTCTTTAGTATGGGGGTAACCTTTGCATATTGGAAAGAAGTTGGGTTTGAATCTGTAAAAAAGAGATAGGATGAAGGTTGTGAGTAAGTAAGAGTGAGGGTGGTAGGTATATAGGAGAGTGTAGGTCAAGTGTGCACTTAGTGTTCAAGACCTGGCCAAATACTTCTTAAACAAAGGATTCGCTATCAGAAGCAACCTCTGAACTCAAACATCCAATCACCCACCTACACACCCGTCACCCTCTTCACCACTCTGTCACTTTCTCCCAGCCACAGAGGATAAAGTCTGTTTTCCTCACGCCTCACTGCTGGGTTCACACCTCAGCGTTTTTCATACGCTCGTAATATGCGCGTTTTTGGCGCGCGTATCGCGCAAACATGAAAAACGCGCCAACGCGCATTGAAGCGCGTTCAGCGCATTCAATCGCGCTGCAATACGCCCCAAAGAAGCTCCTGTACTTCTTTGGGCGTATGGCGTTTTACAGCGCGTTCCTACGTGCTGTAAAATGCCCAGGTGTGAACAGGCCCATAGGAAATCATGCGATTTCCGTGTTTGGGCATTTTACAGTGTGCAGGAACACGCTGTAAAACGCCCAGATGTGAACAGGGCCTAAATGCAGAAGATGGTGGTGGTGCAGGTAGGTGGAGAAGAGAGTTGAAAGGGAAGAGTCATTTAGGGTTCAAGGAAAGAGCAGATATAAGAGAAGTGAAATAGGTTTGACAAAGCAAAAAAAAGAATTAACTTTTAATGGACAGGTCAGCTTCACATCAAGATTTCCTCCAGGCATGCTCAGCAGTGTGGGTGCAATTTTGCAAGTACTATGTTTGCTGTGAGTGCCAGGGCGGAATCTGATGGCGTGGCGTTTGCACAATTGAGGTGAAGCAAGAATATTTACTGCAGAAAGGGAGCTGTGTTATAGTGAGCAGTAGCAAGATCAGGGCAGGTAGAAGTTCAGTTGTAAGGGAGGAGATGTTGAATGAGATTGGAGAATTTGAGCGGATCCGTAGGGTAACGATTTCTATGGGGGCAAGAGTGAAATGGAGTATTGTGAACCAAAAGATTGACATAGCGTACATGGTGGTCTGAGATGGGTAAAGAGAAGACGGAAATGGAGCAGAGGTAGAAAAATACATGGTTGATGGTGTCGCGATCATGGTGAGTAGAGAATAGGGTAGATGGAGTGAGAGCGAAGGAGGATGTGAGTGCAAGACATTTAGAGGTGACAGGGGAAAATGGATAATCAGTGGGGATGTTGAAGTTCCTTGTATTAGAGATGGTAGATTAGGATAGGGCAAGTGAGGTGGCAAAGTTTTAAGAGAACTGGAAAGTTGGTCCAGGTGGACAATGGCCAGCCACTGAGACAGAGGAGGAAAAAACAGTCGGATGCAGGCAGTGAACGTTGAAGAAAGAGAAGGCGAAAGATGGCAGTGGAAGCAGATACTGGTAGGTACAAGAAGGGGAGAGAAAGATCCCAATACCATTGCCATGTTCCTTATCAGGTCTAGGGGTGTAAGTAACCTGAAGACCACCATGTGTGAGAGCTGAAATGGAAGCTATGTCACAAGAAGATAACCATGTTTCGGTAATAGCCAAACCGTTAAAAGAGTTGGAAACCAACAGGTTGTGGATAGTTGCAATAAACAGAGAATAAAGGAGGAGGTAAGTGGTGCGGATTAATAGAGAAGAGGTTGTTAGGATTTCATGTCCTAGGGTTTTTTCCTGTTAAAGATATAATGAGAAAGTGGAAGTTTGGGAATTTAAGTAATTAATATCAGTGAAGTGATGAAGGCCTATTCCTCTGTGGATTGCTTATTAGAAAAAGCAAGGAACTGTAACTATATGTTTTGTATCCAAGTTTAAATTGTAAAGCTCTGTTAAATATCTTTAGAAATGATATGTAGTATTTAAATAATAATAAATAAAATGAAATGTAATGTCCGTTGCTTGTCAGTCACAGATTGCGTTGTATGTACAGAGTTTACTGTGCCATACCGTGATAAAAAAAGTGGCTGAACCTGCTTCACCAACCACCATATATTCCCCCAAGCCTTTAAAGGTCCAAAGGTAAAGTGATCATTGTTGTTGCCTTTTCTGACCTATGACCTTTTTCCAACCCATGTCATGGAGGATTCAGCACTCATCAGTGCACGGTTGGTCTAAAAAGCAAAAGTTGCTCCACTGCATTTATTCAGTAGAACACTGTAAACTAATGAAAGTCTGTTCAGAACACAGTGACTTAAAAGCCACCATGAGAACATTCTTCTACAGACTGCAGAACGCTAGGTCAAAAAATTTAGGTTAAAAGTTAAAAAAAGAAAATCTGACTTACCTCTCGCAGAGAGATAAATATCATGAGTGTTGTGATGTGCCGTCATAGAACAAGGAGGGAATTAGTGATATTCATTATATAGCATCTCGCATAGGGTAATAACTGTATAACCACCCAGGAGCTGCCTAGGCTTGTGCACCGATTTTTTTTTCGGTTCGATTCGGTTCGATTTTTCGGATTCTTAAACTTTTCGATTCGGCTCGTTTCGACTGATTTCTGTTTCGATTCGGTTCGGCTCGATTCGTTTTTTCGTGTACTCTTTTTTTCGGAATATCGACCATTTTTCGTATTTTCGTGTCACTTAGCTCGTTTTTTGTATCGACTTTTCGTAAGTTCGGAAATTTTCTTTTTTTCGGAAAGTCTGTTCTCCTCGTTTCAAAGCAATAAATTTCGATTTGACACATTTCAAGTCCATTCGAAAATTCCGAAAATATTTCGTTTCGGCTCGGAAAACTTTTCGGATCTGCCATTTTCGGATCTAAAAATTTTCAGAAATTCGGCCGCATCCGAAAACACGAATCGGGAAATTTCGTGAAAATTCCGAAATTCCGAAACCCGAAACGCACATCCCTAGAGCTGCCTACCCGAAGGATATGTTACGTTTATATCACATGGTAATTGTGGGTTTAATAATCCAAAATAGCAACATATTTTAATTTTACAGAATGTATGCAAACTATACACACGCTGCAAATCACGAAGCTATGTTGGGTTTAGTAAAATACGCTACGGCAGTGCGCTCTAAACTTAGTGTATTTTTCGGTAAGCAGCTCACAGTCGAGATGGAGTATAGAATAACTATTTGAAAGGGAATTATTCTAGTAATAAGAAATGTGAAAAACATTTAAATTACAATGTTAATCAATTAATTGACTTAAATCATAAACTAAATATTTCTTTCAAGTTTTAATTGGACTTGCATGGGGTTGGAATTGGGCGTTCTAGAGGCCTTTGTAGTTTTGTAGGTTTCCTCTTATGAACATCAACAAGCTGTTGATACTCAAAAGACAGTGTTAAGTCCCTGTGAGTTGCCTGGTCCCACAATCATACCTCAGCAGCTCTGAGTTTGTGATGTCTAAGCATTTAACCCTTTCGCTGCTGAGGCTTTTCCCACCTCTGTGCTGAGCTCATTTTTACAGATTTTGCTCATCATGTTTAAACGCGTTTTGAAGTCTTATTTTAGTATATGACCCAGACATATTATATATCGTTCTTTCCGTCAGACTCGGCAGATTCATAATATGTCATTATTATATGTATACGTCATGACCTGTCTGTATATTATAACAAAAAATGCAATAAAATATGAATTTTCAATAATTTACAACGTGTAAAGTGTTTTTTTTTCACATTTTAACATGCGAGCAATTGCGGTTATATTTTGTATGGGGTGCGCTTGTTAAAAAAATTAGAGATGGGGTCTCGTTACTTTTTTTGGGGAAAATAACGCGATTTTTAACAAACGCACCGCATACAAAAATCGTTAGTGCAGCATTATTGTTCACATTATTATTGAAATGGGAACAATATTGCTGCATTAACGAACCAAAAAAAAAAATAATTGTTTATTTTTTTTTATAATTTTTTTTAACCACTTCGCTGCTGAGGACGCGCTCAGCGCGTCCTCAGCAGTCCCGCTGGTGTGCTGAGGACGCGCTGAGCGCGTCCTCACATTGGGGTCAGCGTTCGGCCGGGTTCCGGCCGATCGCTGGCCCCTCCGGTGCGGGCTGACATCCTGGATGTCAGCCCGGCATCCGGACCAGCAGCCGCCAGAATTAGGTGTCATCGCGGGGGCGCGATGACACCTAATTCAGGCGCCCCCCCCGCATGTGCGGAGGAGGCGCCTGAAAGGGAGGGGGGGAGGTCCTTCGGACCTCTCTCCCTCCCGATCGGCGGCTCTGCGGGGGTTAACCCAGGCATCATTTGGAAGGGCACAGCCTGCCCTTCCAAATGATGCCTGGCATTAACCCCTGGGGAGCTGGATCGCGAATCGGCGCTGAAAAGCGCCGGTTCACGATCCTTTCCCGGAGCTGGTCGACATCTTGGATGTCGGCCAAGCCTCCGGGAACTCCCCCAGAGGACTGGCGTCATCGTGCGTAGCACGATGACGCCAGTCCTAGAGTTAAGCCCTAACTGCCACCAACTGTGGAGATAGGGAGTTCCAATGAACTCCCTATCTCCCGATCCGTGGCAGCTAGGGGTTAAATTTTGGTATGGTTGGATCGGCCAGAGCATGGCCGTTCCAACGATACCAAACACTACAGTGAAAAATGTTGTAAAAAAAAAAAAAAAATGAAAAATAAAAATAAAAAAAAATTAAAAAAAAAAAAATTAAACACTTTTTTTTTATTTTTTTTGGTTTGTTAATGCAGCAATATTGTTCCCATTTCAATTATAATGTGAACAATGATGCTGCACTAACGATTTTTGTATGCGGTGCGTTTGTTAAAAATAGTGTAATTTTCCCCAAAAAAAAATGTAACGAGACCCCATCTCTAATTTTTTTAACAAACGCACCCCATACAAAATATAACCGCAATTGCTCGCATGTTAAAATGTGAAAAAAAACACTTTACACATTGTAAATTATTGAAAATACATATTTTATTGCATTTTTTGTATAATATACAGATATGACATAACGTATACATATAATAATGACATATTATGAATCTACCGAGTCTGACGGAAAGAACGATATATAATATGTCTGGGTCATATACTAAAATAAGCCTTCAAAACACGTTTAAACATGATGCGCAAAACAGGTAAAAATGACCTCAGCATAGGGGCGGGAAAAGCCTCAGCAGCGAAAGGGTTAAAATATTTTTTTATTTATTTTTTTTATAAACTTTTTTCATACTCGTGTTTGGTATTGTTGGAACGGCCATGCTCTGGCCGATCCAACAATACCAAACATTAACCCCTAACTGCCACGGATTGGGAGATAGGGGGTTCATTGGAGGCTGTGCCCTTCCAAATGGTGCCTGGGTTAACCCCCTGCACACCGCCGATCGGGAGGGAGAGAGGTCCGAAGGACCTCCCCCCCCTCCCTTTCAGGCGCCTCCTCCGCACATGCGGGGGGGTGCCTGAATTAGGTGTCATCGCGCCGCTGCGATGACACCTAATTACTCCGGCGGCGGTTCCCGGTGCTGGGCTGACATTGAGGATGTCAGCCCGCACCGGGGGGGCCAGCGATCGGCCAGAACCCGGCAGAACGCTGGCCCCAAAGAGAGGACGCGCTCAGCGCGTCCACCGCAAGGAACGATACCTGCGGTTGGACGCGCTCAGCGCGTCCTTAGCAGCGAAGGGGTTAATTATTAGAAGTCAATATATACAGTATATACGTTTTATTTTTTTGTCAGCACATGAGCATTCAGATACTTATTAGGCTGGTGTCAGACGAGTGTTTTTAAGACTATATTCTTTCTGGGACTTTTCTCCACACTCCCCCCGTTCCCTTTTGTTTCACTTGCCTTAGACCCTTAGATTGTAAATTCACGTGATGTCTAGCTGAGCACTTGTATAAAGTGCTGCATTTGCAGGACAATTATCCTACGGGCAGGGCTGTCTGTTCCTTATGTTTACTATTTATTATGTCACCTGTCTGTGTTTGTGTCTCCATTGTAAAGTGCTACGGAATCTGTTGGCGCTGTGTAAGTTCTTGTAACTGTAACTATTGGTTTGCTTTTTTTGTATTGTTAATTTTGTATCTCTGTATTATTGACCGGAATCTTTTAATAAAGTTTTCTAATAATTTTTTTTTCAAAAGCTCAAAAATTTATATATATTTATTTAAAAACAGTCTCAGATGAGTATTGAGATACTAACAGGTTTGTTGCGTAATCTGGGATGTGGCGAGTTGTCAACGTGCTAACAAATTCACGGTTATTTTGTTTTAAGACTTTGAAAATTTGCTGTCAAATCACCGTAATGGTGATTAATATATATACTATAAATTAGGGTATTTGTGGTCTATTGTCATTTTTATTTTAATGGCAACACATTCTATAAAACATTACAATGAGAATACCTACAGGTAAATGAATACAGACACCTCTTTCCCCTAATTCTACATTGAGTAATGGATGGATCTTTGTAAATATGAAAGAAAATGAAGACATGTGTTTACGATGCGCAGACACACCTGCCTTATTGGACAATCCAAAATTCAGAGCGAAAGCAATTTTACCCCCTTCCAGACCAAAGCATTGTGGAGGGAAGGAAAAAAAAAAATCTTGATCCGTCTTTTGAGGACTGAAAAATCCTTTCATCATTATTGCCTGAGTCAGCCCTGGAGGTTAAAGCATCTCTTTCAGCCCTGATTATCACAGATGTTGCCACACATGAGTAAAGATCTGCGTTCCACCAAGAAATGTATTCAATTTCTGCCTTAAAGATCTGTTTCACTTAAATATACCATTATGCGGGAGATGATTATAACAAGTATTATGGATTTTTTTTCTCTCTGTCTCATGCATTTATGAAAGTGACATGTGCATATCCGACCCAGTGAACATCAAATCTAGTATAAAATAGGGTCACTAAATGCAAGGTCCTGTGGAAAGGAAAACTATATATTTTTTTCCCTTGAGATTAAAAAAAACTGTATACATTGTGCAGATGTGGTATATTTTTGAGATAACATTATTTTATGTAACATTGTTCTGGATGCTGTACAATGTTTTATGTGAGTATGTTTGAGAATTTATAGCTTTATATGAGATTTCGGAGAGTTTTTATAGGACAAGCTGCCACAGCGATGATTAGACTTCACGCTTATTAAAATAAGTGCAACATTAGGAATGCCATGCTGACATTTCTAACGCAGCTCCACAGACTCAAACACGTAAATATGAGGATTATGGAATTTGTTTTTCTTTCTTTACGTTTTCTGTTAAGTTTTTTTGCAGAAAATGTTAAATTTCCATTCTGTGATTGTCATGACGGGAAAAGGTCACATTTTAGTTGTAATAGTGATGCCCTTCTGTTTTATTTCGTAACATATTATGGCAGAGTTGGCCCAAGACATTGTGCTGCTTGGGTCCAAGGATGGGTCTGTGCTGCCGCGGGTCAAAAAGAAAAAAAACATACGGTGTGTATGAACATATCACAGAGCTCCACAGCAATAAAACTTACACTCATACACGCTACACAATACTGTAAGTTTTATTGCTGTGGAGCTCTCTGATACACTCATACACACCGCACATTACTGTGAGTTTTATTGCTGTGGAGCTCTGTGATACACTCATAGACACTACACAATACTGTATCACTGAGCTCCACAGCAATAAAACTCACAGTAATGTGTGGTGTGTATGAGTGTATCAGAGAGCTCCACAGCAATAAAACTCACAGTAATGTGTGGTGTGTATGAGTTTATCACAGATCTCCACATATCCCACCACACACTCACACATCCATATACCAACACATCCACACACGTGGTCACATGGTATAAAAATGGGAGGTGGGATGTTTATCCAACATGTATGATTAAGGCCTCTGTGGCTGAAACGTCACAACACTTTTAAGTGGGGTAGCTTTGTCTCCCCTTAATAAAGAGCACCTTACAGCACCCTGGAGTCCTGCTTCTTTTTTGCTGAATATCTATATACACAGTCACACAAACACAGTCACACATACACAGTCACACATACACAGTCACACATACACACAGTCACTCATCCACACACACAGTCACACATCCACATACTTACCCACACACCCCCTGAACAGAGCTAGTCAAGGTCCAGGTGGGTGCCAAGCCTAGTCGAGGCCCCCAGGCAGCCAGACCTCTTGAGGCCCAGGTGGGCGCCAGGACTGGTTGAGGCGCAGGTGGACACCCAGACTTGACGATGCCCAGGCGGCCTGGTTTAAGCGACAGCTCCATGCCTCGGCATTTGACAGGGTGGTAAAATGCTGTCCTTGGCAAAAGGGCCACCTGAAACCATGGCCCCATCCGGCCCATGGAAGGGCCTACTTTGTATTATGGGTACCAGGGTCATTGTGGTGGGGTTGCTTCCCAACAGTTCTGCCTTTATTTGAATATAATTATTTAAATTTTATTTGTTTAAAACAATTGGTTAAAAACTTTGGAAGTATTTCCTGGAGGTGCCATACTCTTGATGCTAACAAACAGCAACATGACTTGAAGAACATTTCTTTTGAAACTTTTAGTATTGTGATCCTGCACAGTCTCAGGATGCTGTAGCATGGTCCTCTAGGGCAAATCACACCACATACAGTCTCTTTAACAGTGAAATCTTCCAGGCTTTATTGGAGTATCAGCAAAGAATCATAATACAAAACAAAATATACCAGAAATCAAAGCCTAGCTCGTCTGAGCACTTACATAATAAATAAACATCCCTCACTGACCTGGGAAAATAAGCAAAACTAAATACCAACTTTTGCAATCTTTTTCAAGCTGCCAGCCTCAGAGTGTCACCTTGTCTGCTGCTTGCTCTCTCACTCACTTCCTCCTTTCTCCCTCTCACCTCCCATGCTGGAAACACTTATCCTGATTCGCAGCAGGTGGGAGGAACTTTGTAGCAAGCAATTAAAAAACACATATTACCCTACTAGGCTTAATCAACGCACTCCCCTCTCACAAACATAGGGGGAATATACTGTACACACGATTGTATACCATTCCTCTCACCTTATCACAATATATAATATGGAGCAAAATAGCAATGACACAATATATGTGCTATAATATATAAAAAAATAGCAGTGAAACTATATGGGCCACATTACAATCTTGACGCAAATGTTTGCGCCGGCATAAGTCATTTTTAATGCGTTTGGTAAAACCATTTGCGAATTACATACTCAGCACTACAACCGTGCAGAATCGTGTACTGCATGTGAACCTGTGCGAACCTTGCACAAGCTTACTGTACTTTGCGCTCCCTATACTTCACATGGGGAGCGCAAAGTGTTAATCAGTGTTAGGATTACAAAGTCCTAGCGCTGATTAACGTCCGGCTGCGGTTAACAAAAAGTTAACCAGAGCCAGGACTTGATGCTAACGGATTCCGCTTCTGCAGAACCCGTTAGCACCATCCAAAAAAATAAAAAGACAAATCGTATACTCACCTCCTGTCCCGCGGCGAGGACCGCGGCTCTGTTCGCCTCCTCACTCCGGCGGGAGCAGGGAAAGACTGGGGGAAAAGTCCCCCAGTCTTTCCCTGCTCCCGCCGGAGTGAGGAGGCGAACAGAGCCGCGGTCCTCGCCGCGGGACAGGAGGTGAGTATACGATTTGTCTTTTTATTTTTTTGGATGGTGCTAACGGGTTCTGCAGAAGCGGAATCCGTTAGCATCAAGTCCTGGCTCTGGTTAACAATGCAGGCAGCATTTTTTGCACCTGCATTGTAATCTAGCGGTAAAACGGGCGCACTAGGGGGAAAACTGCGAGCGCAGTTTTTCCTCCCTAGCACCCCCGCTTTACCGCTAGGAATATAATGTGGCCCTATGTGTGCTATAATATATAGCAAAATAGCAATGAAACAATATGTGTGCTATAATATATAACAAAATAGCAATGAAACAATATTTGTGCTATAGTATATAACAAAATAGCAATGAAACAATACAGGGGCTATAATATGTAACAAAATATCATTGAAACAATATGTGTGCTATAATATATAACAAAATAACAATAAAACAATATGTTTGCTATAATATATAACATAATAATAATGAAACAATATGTGCTATAATATATAACAAAATAGCAATTTGCGCTGTCATTCCAAGTTATCTATAAAAAAAATGAATTCTGTAACTAATGACATGTTATGTTAAACTATGTTGCCATGGCCTTCCCCTCAGCAGTGGTCACTTTCCTGGAGCTCAATTCCTGGTGCGTCTGAGCCCAAGGTCCCTGTGACCTGGCACCAGGTTGCGCTCCCAGGCGAGTGGACGTCAGGTGTCCAGTCCTTGTTGCAATGCCAGTTTCCTTCGCCACTGCAGCCATGACTCGGTGGCAAGATGGCATTCGGGCCCCTGAGAGACCTATGTGACACATAAGCTGCTGGGGGAAGGGGCACTGGTTGGCTAGGGCTTCTCTAGGGGCGGTGTGCCCGGTGCCTGCCTTCTGTTGGTCAGGTTACCCTACTAGGGCGTGTCCACCCCACCTGTCAGGTATAAAACACCTGAAGCATCCTACCTGCCCTGCTTCAGTATCACTTGGTACTTCCCCTGTGTGGTACCACCTTCCCTGTAGTTCCGTACCTTTCTACCGGTATTGGCTTGATTCTCGCTTACAAATCTCTGCTGCTGGCCACTGACTTGGATTTTCCCTTTGGACTTCGTTTTTTGGATTGCCCTTCTGGTACATCATCTCAGAATCCTCTGCGGATCCGCCATTGAGTTCCACTCTACGCTTCCTTTCCACCACCCCGGCACTGCAAACTATACTACAGTATGGCCTTCGGGTAATTAAATATGTGAAACTGTTTATAAAGTGCAGGAAATTTAAGAAAAATTTGTTTTGAGTTTAATGGGAAATGTGTTTAACCCCTTCACTGCTGAGGCATTTCACCGCTGTGTGCTGAGCTCATTTTTACCGCTTTCGCTCACCATGTTTAACCGCGATTTGAAGCCACATTTTAATAAATGACCCAGACATATTATATATTGTTCTTTCCAGCAGACTCCGCAGATTCATAATATATAATTTTTATATGTATACGTCATGTCTTGTCTGTATATTATAACAAAAAATACAATAAAAATTGAATTTTTAATCATCTGCAGTGTGTAAAGTGTTTTTTTTTCACATTTTATCACATGAGCGTTTGCGGTTATGTTTTCTATGGGGTGTGCTTGTACAAAAATTAGAAATGGGGACTTGTGGGGGGCATTACGTGATTTTTAGCAAACGCACCCCATAGAAAAAAAATCATTAGTGCAGCATCATTGTTCACATTATAATTGAAATGTGAACAATATTGCTGCATTAATAAAAACAACACACAAAATTTTTTTATTTTTTTTTTTTAACTTTATTTATTATTTTTATTATAATTTTCTTTATTATTTTTTTTACTTTGTACCTAGTCATGTTGGGTATCATTCGAAAGGCCATGCTCAGGCCTTTCAAGTGACACCCTCCATGACCTCCGAGCTGCCACAGTTCTGGGGATATCGGGGTTCACAAGAACCCCCTATCTCCACCAGGGGATTTCCTTGGGAAATCCCCTGGCAGCTAGGGGTTCTCCGGCTATCTGACGTCATCACGCTATGCATGATGACATCAGGCAGCAAGGGGAGACCCGGGGGTGGAGCCGCCATCCAAGATGGCGGCCCCCACCGGAGCTAGGCTGCACTTCAGCGCCGCAAGGCGCTGAAGTGCAACCCGGCACTTGAGGGGTTAAAGCCAGGCACCGCTTAAAAGGGGAGACTCTCCCCTTTTAAGCGGTGCCTGGCTTTTGGCGCTGCTCCTTTCCGATCGGGAGGGAGAGGGATCCGAACGGATCCCCCCCTCCCTTCCAGGCTATCTCCCGGCATTGCCGGGGGGTCACCTGGAAATGACGTCATCGCGCTTGGCGCGATGATGTCATTTACGCCGGGAGGAGCTTGACTTCAACGTCTGAGGACGCTGAAGTCAGAACGCCACGGGACCCCGGACAGAGAGGTGAGTACCTCCGCCGGGGGTCCCGCACAGCTGATGATGTGTGGGGCACGTCCTCAGCATGTAACGTGCATCAATAAGGACGTGCCCCACACGTCTTCAGCAGTGAAAGGGTTAATGACATATACTGTATATTAGGGATGCACCGATACCATTATTTTTAAGACTGAGTACGAGTACCAATACTTTTTTTCAGGTACTCACCGATACCGATTACCGATACTTTTATTTAATGTCATGTGACCGCTTTCCACTAAATAATTTAGGATTTTTCTGTAAGCCTGTATTTATGTTAATATTGAAATAAATGTCCAGACACCCCATTTACCCACTGCACAGGCCTGCACACACCCTGACCACACACAGACACCAGATACATATATACATATATATATATATACACACACAGGCTCCAGACCTCAGATATATATATATATATATATATATATCTGAGGTCTGGAGCCTGTGTGTGTGTATATATATATATATATATATATGTATATATGTATATATATATATATATATATATATTAGGGCTGGCACTGATTAAAATTTTAGTGTTCGATTTAATCAATTTTTTTTAATCGATTAATTGATTCATTTACATAAATTATAACGCACATACAGATCCAACTACTTTTAGCTGATCTGCTTGGGTCTTGGGCCCTGGGTCTTGGGTCTGGGCCCTGGGTCTTGGGTCTGGAACCTGGGTCTGGGTCCTGGGTCTTGGGCCTGGGCCCTGGGTCTTGGGTCTGGGCCCTGGTCCTTGGGTCTGGGGTCTGGGTCCTGGGTCCTGGGTCTGGGCCTTGGGTCTGGCCCCTGGCCCTTAGGTCTGGGGTCTGGGCCCTTGATCTTTGGTCTGGACTTGGGTCTGGGCCCTGGGTCTTGGGTCTGGGCCCTGGGTATTGGGTCTGGGCCCTGGGGTCTGAGCCCTGGGTCTGGGCCCTGGGACTGTGGCCTGGGCCCTGGCCCTTGGGTCCTGGGTCTGGGCCCTGGGTCTGTGGCCTGGGCCCTGGCCCTTGGGTCTTGGGTCTTGGGCCCTGGGTCTTGGGTCTGGGCCCTCCCTGGGTCTTGGGTCTGGGCCCTGGGTCTTGGGTCTGGAACCTGGGTCTGGGTCCTGGGTCTTGGGCATGGGCCCTGGGTCTGGGCCCTGGTCCTTGGGTCTGGGGTCTGGGCCCTGGGTCTTGGGTTTGGGCCTTGGGTCTGGGGTCTGGCCCTTGGGTCTGGGCCTTGGGTCCTGGGTCTGGGCCTTGGGTCTGGCCCCTGGCCCTTAGGTCTGGGGTCTGGACCCTTGATCTTGGGTCTGGGCCCTGGACTTGGGTCTGGGCCCTGGGTATTGGGTCTGGGTCCCTGGGGTCTGAGTCCTGGGTCTGGGCCCTGGGTCTGTGGCCTGGGCCCTGGCCCTTGGGTCTTGGGTCTAGGCCCTGGGTCTTGGGGTCTGGGCACTGTGTCTTGTCTGGGGCCTGGTGTGTGCCAAGTGTCTGGGCCCTGCTGGGGTTTGGCTTGGTCCAAGGTTGGACTGAGACAAGCAGCACCATACTCACTGCTCCTCTGCTGCCTTCTTGTCTGCTGTCTTCTTCCTGCGCCAGTCGCTGTGTATGACGCGTGCATCACACACGTCGCACACGTGACTGAGGGGCGGCGCCAAAGCTTCGTACGCTGCTGCAGGGCCGCCCAGGTCCCCAGGCAGCCAGTACAGCTCTGAATACAGACTCCTAGAGTCCGATACCGAATGCGATGGCCCCCCTGATCAAAATAAATTTAATCGATCAAATTTTTTTACGATTAATCGATTAATTAATAGTTAATTTCCCTAGCCCTAATATATATATATATATATACGCACAACAGACAATGTTCCAGAGAGTGACCACCGGCATGTGAAGGTTGTAACGCTGCTCCGCTGGTGGTGCGCTCTCACAAGATCTTGCAGAGTTCGCAAGATCATGCAAGAGCATAGTTGGAGGCCCCAGCGACCGAGTTACGACCTTCACATGCCGATGGCCGCTCGCTAGAATGCGGCCAGCTGGAGAGGCCTTGCTGAATGCTGTTAGTGCATTCTGCCAATCGCCCCAACCCTCACATACTGCCTGGCACGCTAGCCCAGTGCTGACTTCTGGTATCAGTATACGTATCGGGGAATATTGCAGGAGTACGAGTGGGTATCAAATGTAGCCATTGTGTGTTGTGTGCAATCTTTCTAGATTTTTATAGATTTTCTAGGTTATATCCCAAAGGGATAATGTGTATAACTTTGTGGTTTTACCCTAAGGGATTCTCAGGAGAATACTGCAGCATTTGTTCTGAAGCCGTACATGAACCATATTGGGTGTAGAGGATACGTGAAGCCTGGTGTTTTTCACTAGCTAACACTCCTTGACAGCAGTGGAAATTAACCAATGAAAATCACTTGACTAGGCCTGTTATATTACCACTACAGAATAAAACACTTCACTTTTTCTATCGCTGCTGCCATCATAGTTTGTGGCAGGAACGTAAACACTCAGGCCTCTGTTTTCCCGAATCTGAGTAGGCATACATATATATTTATATTTTTAATTAAAAATTGTAGCTTGTCAGTTTGTGTTAACAATGTTATCTTATAGAATACTAGTGAAAACTAAAGTGATTCAAGGTATTCGTTTTCTTTTTCCCATTTTGAGTGATATCGCTAAGCATGTCCTTGTGTGGAAACTGATTTTTAAGCCGGTTTAGGACCAATGACATATTTAAGCTGTATATGTCAACATATCAGTAATACATTGATTACTCTGGAATTACATACATAGGTAAGGAGTATATCCATAGATTTCCCAAGCAATCAAAACCTTACAGGTATACACCTTCAACTGTGTTAGGCGCAAAAGTAATTCGATTTTTCTCTTAAGGATATGTCCACCTCTTTTAACACTAAAATATACACATACTTACCATCTTTTTAGGTTCTGTTGTCTGTTCTGGTGTGTCTTTCATTACTAATAAAGGGTCATGTTACATTCCAGATGCTAAAACAGGGATGCTAAGGTTACTCCTTAGCGTCCTCGTTTTAGCATAATATTACGGTGCAGGCGCTAATCCAGCAGTCTGCACTGAAACCTGGCACTAAGCCTCGGGATGCTTGCGGCAGCACTAAGCGCCCCCACCAGCATCCCCTCCATGGAGTCCACTCTATTGAGGCTAACGCTGCCGGTCACATGACCTGCAGGATCTCGTCTCGCAAGACCCAGCAGGTCGGTGTAGTGATAAGCAGAGGGAGACTGGGTGTCACGTTCGCGTAGCGCTCACCCTTGATAAGGCTAGGGTCAGACGAGCGCATTTTGTACGGACTGTGCGTCCGTGCAGTACGGACGTACTTACTGACTGACAACAAGGTAGTGGCCACACAGTCCGTTTTTTTCACTGACGTATTTTTTGACTGATGTAGCAGGGAAAATAAATTACAATGAAAGAACATTCTGTCCGTAAAAAATGCTGGACGTATAAATGCAGTCCGTCTGACCTTGTTGCATCACTCACACACAAAGCTATGCGGACGTTGTGGACGTGGCGCACTCCGCACGTCCGTTCTAGCAGTATTACGTTCTTGCCTAACCTGCGTCCGTTTGCAGCGTCCGTCAGCCCCCGCACTTCTGTGCGGACATACTTCGTGTGTGGGGCTCCATTTAACACAATTGTATGCTATCACGGACGTACTTATGTGCGGCAACACGGACGTTAACACTGCGTTCGTCTGACCCTAGCCTAAATGTGATTTGGATCCTTTTGGACAGATTTCTCTGATACTTGGTTTCCCAGCAGTCAAGACTGCTACTCCTAGCACTCTCAGCCAGGGAGATCAGACAGAAGATCAATACTATATACCACTCAGTAACTATATACCACTCAGTAACAAATGATTTTACTGAGTGTTTACTGAGCGAAAGCAATTTAACTATGCGTAAATACAGATAGTAGTGAAGTGTCGTACAGCAGTGGTTAACACAATTTTGGTCAAATATATAATCAGAGTTGGCACCAGAGGGGGTAGTCATACATGCAAGGTTGGCATCAGAGGTGGTAGTCGTACAGGCAAGATCGGCAACTAAGAGGACTCTCATATATTTTGTTTCAGCAAGGCAGAATGCAGGTTCGCTGAATTCTGCAACCTGCAGGGCAGAACCACGCGGTGGTGTTAAACAACCTGCACATACACTCAGCTTCCGCAGAGAGCACTACGAGCATACACAGGGGGTCAGATAGAGAATTGTCAAGTAGGCAGTCGGGTCAATCACAAGAGAGGTCCTCATACAGGCAAGTTGGCAACAGAATAATAAACACACTGAGACACAAGTGAACATAACTGACTATGCGGGAATAACTCCACGTCAGGGCGACGATCTGAATCTTGCGCCCTGTATTTAAGGCTGGTGGCTTCGCGTCACCGTGCCAAGTCCCACCCCTTCTGCCGCCGATTGGCCAGCTCGAACTCCTGGCACCCGGCCAGCCAGCGATGCCGTCGAGTGCCCAGACCCCCCAGGAAGCCCTGCAGGGGCAGAGGATGTGACACTGGGAGACTATTCCCCCCCAGTCTCGCACTGCTCCTGGCAGCAAGAAGAGGTGGATGGAGCCGCCGTTCTTGCCGTGGGATGGGAGGTGAGTGTGTGATTTTTTTTGGTAGGGGGGTATTTCAGCTGGTGCTGACTGATTCCGCAGAAGAGGAATCAGTTAGCACCAGGTCCTAGCTGTGGTTAACTTTCGAATTTTGTAATCCTAACGCTAATTAACACTTTGCGCTCCCTATGCTTAACATGGGGAGCGCAAAGTACAGTAAGCTCGCGCTGATAAGCGCAAGATCCGATTTGCTAACGGGTTTTTTAACCTGTTAGCGTTCGGATTGTATTATGGTGCGCCCGCATTAGGGCAACCAGAGCTAAAGTTAACTCTCACACAGGTGAGCACTAATGTTAGCGTTAGTAATGTAATATGGCCCAAAGAAACTGGTCCAAACAGACAAATTTTAACTATTCTTCTAGTCATCCCATTTCTTCTACTTTGGATTTTTTTCTTAAAAATTTCATATAAAATATATTTTTCTTGTCAATACTGAAAAATTCCAGGTCCAAAATTAAAATTTTATTGGTTAAATACAGAAAGAAGGCCTCAGAGCCAATATGATACAGAATAAAGAAAGGAAAGGGAAGGTTAAAATCAATGGGTGTAGGATCCAGTAAATGAGACAGTGTATATAATGGCAATAATCAGAGCATATCATCCTGGGGACATCTGCCAACAAATAGTTACGGAGGTTGAAAAAGTCAGTTCAGTAACAACATAGCATAGAAGAGAGATCATACAAATGATGGGTTGGAGAGATACCCCCAAAGGTAGAAAGTGGAGCAAAGTAACAACACTTCAACAAGGGTGTTCAATTGGCTTTTGAGGCATCCAACACACTGTATTATCATAAGATTTTTTTTTTTAAAAAAAGCGTGATGTCATAGAATAGGAAATGGGAGTCAACAGAAAAAGAAGGTGGACTAGTGATTGAATAAGTAGAAGGAAAGGTGGGGTGAAGCTGCAAAGAAAAATGTTGGAAAGAAAAAGAGGGAAAAAGGGGAGTGTAAGGGGAAAAGGGGGCAAAGTAGAGAGAAAAGGGGAGGGGATGCATATAGTCCATCCGTTTGTCTAGTCAACCCAGAGCCAGTATGCCAGTCTGGACAAGTGTTCTAACCTATTTGTTTCCTTGTCTCCTGAGGGGCAGGAAAGGGGCACAATGGCAACACCTCCATACATCTGAGCAAACCACCAGGCCCTTTGCTTGTCTGTTTAGCATTGGCCTACCTAGGGGCCCAGGTGAGTTCATTCCAGGAGGCATCTCGCAAGGACCAGGATCAGAAAGTAGCAAGAGTTCCTCTCCACTCCTCCTCCCTAATACTGAATTTAACAGCCGGTACAATGGCTGCTCCCACAAAATTCTTCCAAAGACGCGTACAGACACTTGATAAATCTACCACCTAAATGTTGAGCTTCTAAAAAACACTAGAATTTCCATTTTCTGCACCACACAAGATGAGTTACAATCTTTGTGACAAAGTGTAAAACACGTAGACTAATTTTGTCCCTAGAATTAGACAAACCCAAGGGCCATGTCCTAATCTGCACTTTAATTTGAAGATATTAATGCCCCCTCCCCTCCATTCAATAACCCATAAAGATTGATGATTGGACTCTCCCATGGGAATAAGATATGAATACTCTATCAGAGCAAGGATTAACATGGGATGGTTACAGTTCATTGTAAAAGCTTGAGAAACCTCAGAATGTTTAAGCCAAAAAGCTACTGTGGGTAGAATTCACCTGGTGACATCAGTCGAAATATTTAGATAACTGCTCTTAATTACTGTGAATTTGAGAAGAAACCATATAGAAGCTACAATGTATCAAGCATACATTGTAATCTCAAAGTGGTCTGTAATCTGCACCGGATGTAGCCGCGTAGCACCATCTATTCCTTCATTAATTAGACTTTTATTATTGCATTATTACATCAAGTCAATTATTGATAAATAACCCCTATTGCATTGTCTTTAAACGCACACGCGGTCCCCCTCCATCATTTATACAGGTAATGATAATGAATAGATTATTTTTGTTTTTCCATACTATATAAAATAGTGCATGTGATTCATGTCAATATGTCAGCTTTAATTCAACATATCCTTCCTGTGCAAGCAGACACTAATCCTCTATAATATCATCCACCCAAAACAAGTCATCGGATGTTGAGGGGAATGGCAAGCTTCTCTGCTAAGTACAATGACAATGCATTAATCCATTCGCAAAGGCAATGTTTCATCATTAGATTATATAAATACCAAAGAGCTCCCCGCCGCTACACTTACCATTCACGCTTTATAGGGCTACAAAGTCACCGAACATATGTTGGAATGTTTTATTAGTGACAATATAAAACAGTCTTCACTTATTTATTTCTAAAAGAATTGCAAATTTTATATGTTTTTTTAAAAATAACAATGTATTTCTCTTACTTGGCCTACACTCAAAAACACAACCTTAACATCTTTGTTCTATATAATTGAATATAGGTATTTTGACATAGCTAGTAGGAGTTTAAGCTTCCGGTTCAGCCATTAATTTATTTCCTAACAGAGTTTTCAATGTTTTTGGCACCCTTTTATATCTCAGGTACAAGTTGTATAAATTAAAAATACAGATTTTTTTTGTTAAATTGTTGAAATGAATGTATTGTGCTTGGTGAGTTTTTACATTTGTTCCACCAGTTGTTTATTTGTTTGTAATAATATAACTAGTTTTACTCAAAACCTCAAAAAGACAAAAACATACAGTATGTAAAAGGTCTAAAATATGTATAGTGTTGGTGCATATATATATACACACATGTACATTATTGTATGTTATTGTACTGCTATAAATATATATATGTGTAAATGTACTTTGCAGCTATATACTTTAATATTTGCAGTGTGGAGACTTTTAATCTCACTCTTTTGCCCTCCACCAAAACTTAAATGCATATTGTATGTATAGATAGATGTATATGGGATGCAATTCATTGAATTGCTGTGATGTGCAAGTTGCTTCTGCAATAATAAACACACTTATTATAGTGTGGAGGCTTTTTATCTCACTTTTTGTCCTCCATCACAACCCTTGTAGATATATATATGTATATATTATATAGAATCCAATAAATCCAAATCCAATGATCTAATGGTATCCAATGGTATCTATACCAGTCTCCGTGTGGCGGGATATCGGGAAGATATATATATATATATATATATATTAATCCAACAGATAGTCGCACTCAATGAAAAAATAAAATAACAAAATTTATTAAAGCATATTTAAAAAGCAAGTCCCGACATTTCGGGTCTCTTAGGAGCCATTAACAAGGTTATTTGATCAACCTTGATAATGGCTCCTAAGAGAGCCGAAACGTCGGGACTTGCTTTTTAAATATGCTTTAATAAATTTTGTTATTTTATTTTTTGATTGATTGCGGCCATCTGTTGGATTTTCTATATTGCATACAGGCCTAGCACCTCTCCTTTTGCTGCTTTATTTTGAAAGGTGTTGCTGGACTTTTGAATAATATATATATAAATATATATATATATACGTATATGTAGTAAAGTCCCAATATTCTGTCGCTATATATATATATATATATAATATATATATATATATATTAATCCAACAGATAGTCGCACTCAATGAAAAAATAAAATAACAAAATTTATTAAAGCATATTTAAAAAGCAAGTCCCGACATTTCGGGTCTCTTAGGAGCCATTAACAAGGTTATTTGATCAACCTTGATAATGGCTCCTAAGAGAGCCGAAACGTCGGGACTTGCTTTTTAAATATGCTTTAATAAATTTTGTTATTTTATTTTTTGATTGATTGCGGCCATCTGTTGGATTTTCTATATTGCATACAGGCCTAGCACCTCTCCTTTTGCTGCTTTATTTTGAAAGGTGTTGCTGGACTTTTGAATAATATATATATAAATATATATATATATACGTATATGTAGTAAAGTCCCAATATTCTGTCGCTATATATATATATATATATATATATATGTATATAAAATCACTGCTGTCGCTTGTCATTATAATGCAGATTCAGGGAATTTCTTTTACATTGGTTTAAATCTGAAGAAACCTTTGTATACGCTCATTAAGCAAACTAAACTGCAATATATATATATACTAGTAAGAAGCAAGATGCGGCGGCACTCCAGGTCTGTTCAGTAAAGTTTCTTTATTGTGACATGAGGGTCAACGTTTCAGCTCCCGTTCGGAGCTTTCCTCAGGACAATACAATTTTTTTTTATTTTTTTTTGTATTGTCCTGAGGAAAGCTCCGAACGGGAGCTGAAACTGAAACGTTGACCCTCGTGTCACAATAAAGAAACTTTACTGAACAGACCTGGAGTGCCACCGCATTTTGCTTCTTACTAGTACAGTATGTACAGGGCTCAAGTCGAGTGGGAACGTTCCCGCACTTCTCCCACAGCGGGAACGCTGCGGGAACGCAGCGTTCCCGCTTTGGCCCGAGCCCAAAAGGCTGGAGCAGGCGGCCGCCGCACATTGCCGGCAGCCGCGTGCTTCCTGTTAGAAAGGCCCGCTGACAGGAAGTGGAGCCGCTCGCCTGGCTGTTTCATCGATCCCAGGCGAGCGGCTGCACTTCCTGTCAGCGGCCGTTCTAACAGGAAGCACGTGGCCGCCGGGCGCAGAGAGGTGAGCTGGGGGCACTATCCATGAAACGCTGGGGGGCATTTCATGAGACCTGTCCTGGGGGGCACTATCCATGAAACGCTGGGGGCATTTCATGAGACCTGTCCTGGGGGGCACTATCCATGAAATGCTGGGGGGCATTCCATGAGACCTGTCCTGGGGGCATTATCCATGAGAGCTGGGGCATATATCCATGAGACCTGGGGGCATTATCCATGAGACCTGGGGGCATTATCCATGAGACCTGGGGGCATTATCCATGAGAGCTGGGGCATATATCCATGAGACCTGGGGCAATATCCATGAGACCTGGGGGCATTATCCATGAGACCTGGGGCAATATCCATGAGACCTGGGGGCATATCCATGAGACCTGGCATTATCCATGAGACCTGGGGCATTATCCATGAGAGCTGGGGCATATATCCATGAGACCTGGGGGCATTATCCATGAGAGCTGGGGCATATATCCATGAGACCTGGGGGCATTATCCATGAGAGCTGGGGCATATATCCATGAGACCTGGGGGCAATATCCATGAGACCTGGGGGCATTATCCATGAGACCTGGGGGCATTATCCATTAGAGCTGGGGCATATATCCATGAGACCTGGGGGCATTATCCATGAGACCTGGGGGCAATATCCATGAGACCTGGGGGCACTATCCATGAGACCTGGGGGCAATATCCATGAGACCTGGGGCATTATCCATGAGAGCTGGGGCATATATCCATGAGACCTGGGGGCATTATCCATGAGACCTGGGGGCATTATCCATGAGAGCTGGGGCATATATCCATGAGACCTGGGGGCAATATCCATGAGACCTGGGGGCATTATCCATGAGACCTGGGGGCATTATCCATGAGAGCTGGGGCATATATCCATGAGACCTGGGGGCATTATCCATGAGACCTGGGGGCAATATCCATGAGACCTGGGGGCACTATCCATGAGACCTGGGGGCAATATCCATGAGATCTGGGGGCATATATCCATGAGACCTGGGGGCATTATCCATGAGACCTGGGGGCATTATCCATGAGACCTGGGGGCATTATCCATGAGAGCTGGGGCATATATCCATGAGACCTGGGGGCAATATCCATGAGACCTGGGGCATTATCCATGAGACCTGGGGCAATATCCATGAGACCTGGGGGCATATCCATGAGACCTGGGCATTATCCATGAGACCTGGGGGCATTATCCATGAGAGCTGGGGCATATATCCATGAGACCTGGGGGCATTATCCATGAGACCTGGGGGCATTATCCATGAGAGCTGGGGCATATATCCATGAGACCTGGGGGCATTATCCATGAGAGCTGGGGCATATATCCATGAGACCTGGGGGCAATATCCATGAGACCTGGGGCATTATCCATGAGACCTGGGGGCATTATCCATTAGAGCTGGGGCATATATCCATGAGACCTGGGGGCATTATCCATGAGACCTGGGGGCAATATCCATGAGACCTGGGGGCACTATCCATGAGACCTGGGGACAATATCCATGAGACCTGGGGGCATTATCTATGAGAGCTGGGGCATATATCCATGAGACCTGGGGGCATTATCCATGAGACCTGGGGGCATTATCCATGAGAGCTGGGGCATATATCCATGAGACCTGGGGGCAATATCCATGAGACCTGGGGGCATTATCCATGAGACCTGGGGGCATTATCCATGAGAGCTGGGGCAATATCCATGAGACCTGGGGGCATTATCCATGAGACCTGGGGGCAATATCCATGAGACCTGGGGGCACTATCCATGAGACCTGGGGGCAATATCCATGAGATCTGGGGGCATATATCCATGAGACCTGGGGCATTATCCATGAGACCTGGGGGTGTTATCTATGAGACCTGGGGGGCATTATCCATGAGACCTGGGGGTGTTATCTATGAGACCTGGGGGCATTATCCATGAGACCTGGGGGCAATATCCATGAGACCTGGGGGCAATATCCATGAGACCTGGGGCATATCCATGAGACCTGGGGGCATTATCCATGAGACCTGGGGGTGTTATCTATGAGACCTGGGGGGCATTATCCATGAGACCTGGGGGCAATATCCATGAGACCTGGGGGCAATATCCATGAGACCTGGGGCATATCCATGAGAGCTGGGGGCATTATCCATGAGACCTGGGGGCAATATCCATGAGACCTGGGGCATTATCCATGAGACCTGGGGGGCATTATCCATGAGACCTGGGGGCATATATCCATGAGACCTGGGGGCATTATCCATGAGAGCTGGGGGCATTATCCATGAGAGCTGGGGCAATTATATCCATGTCAACTGGGAAAATATATCCATATAACCAGTGCCGTGTATATTATTCTGGGGGCCAGTGCTGTGTATATAATTCTGGGGAGTCTGTGCCTGGATATATATATAGATTATATATAAAATGCGTTAGTCCAGTTGCCAAAATCGCGAGTATACCTGTACGTAGTGATACCTTTCACTGATCAGTATAGTTTCCAGTTTACACTCTTGAAAGCTTGTCTTTTAAATGTAAAGTTAACCCAATAAAAATGGTATCACCGGCTCGTCCGGCTATACTCGTGATATATATATTTTTTCTTCAGGTAATAAAGGTTGTGGAATTCGTGGGTGAGTTCCCTCACTTTTTTTCCCAGGACTTGACCCCTGAGTATGTATAACGGCTAACCAAGTGGCAGGCACCGGGCAATTTGAAATTGGTGAACATGAGTGCATAGCAATTCCTTTTTATATATATAAATATATATATATGTATAAAGTTATTAAATTGGCCCTAAATTGATGTCTTGTGTAAAGAAATAAAATTATTGACAAGTCCCTGGAGTGCCGTTATCTATGTGAAAATAATTAATAAATAGGAAATGCATCAATACATTTTAAATTTAAGAAATGGACACTGTGAATTTGTATCAGTTTGTTATTTTTTGTGATAAATTGAATTGCCCTGCAATGTTTTAATAGGAACAAAGGAATCTAAAGTCACTGAAGATCCAACTGTGTCAGAATAAAGGATGTTAAATTTAGCTATCTTATTTTCTTTCCTTTGTGCCAGTTGTGCTGATACGTTTGGGTTGTTATAATGGAATTGTTATGTTAGTATAATGGTTCACAGTGAAAGTATGATGTTCGTGTTTTGTTATAAGTAAGCACATACTAATCCTCTTATTAAAGGAATGTAGAGATCTCAGGAAGCAGATTGCATACCTCAGACACCTTGTTAAGAAGGGCATTCATGAGCAACATTTTTAATTTTTTAATTCAAGTTTTTTTATTATCTAATTACTTTTTTTACTTAATGATCACCATGAATTTGGAATGTATTACGGAATGACACGGGTGCTAAAACCACCCCGAAACCCTCCTTTAAATCAGAACTTTCTCCATATTTCAGTGCAGAAAACAGTTTCCCTCGTCATAATATACTAATTAAATAGCATTTCATAAAATGTAACTAAGTGATTTGCAGTCACTATATCAGATTGAGCTGCAATAACAAGATTCCGGCTTATCACACTTTCATTGAATTTCTATCTACAAAGTCCAGCCTAATAAGTAAGTCTAGACTAATAAAAGTATTAGTCAAGAATTGTTAAAAAAGTTTGAAAGATGGAAAGCAGATAAAAAAAGGTTCCAGAACATCAGACGTAAAGCAGATTCAGAATACAAAACGGTCACAGCTTCTGTACTTGTTAGTAATGCATCTCTTTGATTTTGAAATCACAGAAACAATGTGACGCAAGACATCAAGATATAGCAGTATACCCCAAAAACAGCAGTATACCCCAGGGAACAATATGAAAATGTTGCTCAAGCATATCCTATTTTGGATATAAATAAATATATTTAAATATATAGTTTAGTGTACTCGAATATATTTTTACAGTTTTGCTTTTAATATACATTACTCTAGGGACAAGGGAACTGATATAATGTATTGGCAACAGCAAATTTCTAGATGGAATTTCCAAAAATATGGTGTTATTCTTTATTCAGACATTACCCCCAACAGAGGATATAAATAATATTGGGATAGGAAAATGTGAGAGAGATGTTCCATCTGATGACATTTAATCAATAATAACGACCTTCAAAAAATCTATTTTGTGCATGTTATGTTATTTCTTTAAGGTTTTTTTAATGGTATTAGACATACCATATTTAATGGTATTAGACATCCCAGGTCCTATTTCAATGCTGCCATAAGCTTAGCATCTCGAGCCATCAATGTTTACAGTGCAGCCATAATATAAACAGTTTGAGTCACTATTGCAGGGAAGCAGGATCGCGGCCTATTTCCGGTGGGGGCTACCATCTTAGATGTCAGCCGAACCTGCGGGTCACCCCTCATCAACCGGCGTAATCGCACATGGCGTGATGACGTCAGTTAGCCAGGTAACCCCTAGCTGCCTAGGGATTTCTTAAGGAAATCCTATGGTGGCGATAGGGGGGTTCTGTGATCCCCCATATCTCCCGATCGGTGTCAGCTAGAGGGTCAGGTTTGGAATCATTGGAAAGGCCAGAGATAACAATTATGACCAGGTTACATGTAAACAAAAATAAATTTAAAAAAAATTTGAAAATAAAAAATATTTTTTTTTTAAATTTGTTAATGCAGCAGTATTGTTCACTTTTCAATTATAATATGAACAATAGTGCTGAACGAACGAAAAATGTTGTGTTTTTCTTTAGCTAAAATTGCATATTTTTTTTGAGAAAGGATTTTACCAGGAAGGATACATTGAGATTTCTCTCATTTTCAAGTATGTCCTGGGTGGCGAGTCTGTACCGTTAAGTGTCTTGCCCAAGGACACTTACTGGAGAGGTGCTCGCTGGGATTGAGCCCATGACTCCACAGGCTCTCTCCATGCAGAGCAGTGACGTTACCTCTACTCCACCCAGCAGGTACAAGATTTACTCAGAAAAATACAATAATGAGTTTCCATTTCTATTTCTAAAAAAAAATTGTACCGCATAATGTATATAACCGTAAAGGCTCGGATGATAAACCGTGAAAAAATTACTTTATACGCTGTAGATTGAAATTTTTATGGAAATTCACATTTTTTTTTAAATTTTTTTTATTATAACATTCTGGCAGGGCATGACGTATACATATTATAATGATATAGTAAGACTCTGCTGAGCCTGCTAAAAAATTAGGATATCTTTTTTGTCTGGGTCATATAATAAAACATGACTTAAACGAATCGCGTCTAAACAGGATGAGCAAAAATGGTCGCAATAAGCTCAGCACGCTTCTTCTTTTAGAAGTGTGCCGAACTTGTAAAATTGCTCCTGTCCTTAAGGGGTTAATATTATGCATATTTATATAATATTATTCATAGATTCCTTTTGTTTTTTTTAAGTTTTGTGTTGAATAAGTTGTGCTCACAAATACAGCACAGATTTCCTGTTATGAATACACCTCTACACATTAAATTGAGTTGGAACCTTGAGGAGTAGCTAATTTTGAATAACATTTTAAATTTGTTTGTTTTCCTCAAGTCTAGGATTTTTTTCACACCACTAAATACGCCCTAAAGTAATATACAATTTTCCTACAAAAATGTGATTTTTGACATATGTGACCCAATCATCCCTCTGTTTAACATATCTGAATATACAGTGCTTATGTCGAACTCTGCAGAATGTAGATAAAGTTAACATTCCTTTCAGAATGAATGATTTCTTAACATATCATCTCACTCTAGTACACGGGTTTTCTATCTATAGACTATGTAACTCAGGAATTAAACATACCGATCCATTGTCTGAAGCTTATTTTATCAACAGCTGAATTTCAGCAGAACATAAATGATATGACATGGGAAAAGTGCAGGATTTTAATATTTTTTTTTGATCATTTGAGAAGTAAAAATTGTTTCCCAAAATATAATTTTGATTTGTTTTTTTTTCTCGTTTTTGAGGACAAGTAAATTCAGGTGACTTCTAAAAAGTACCTTTATATAAAGTACCAATTAAAAAAAAGTCAGAATCTGACATATCCAAACCTCAAATTTAGCATCTCTTGTGCAAATCACATCATATGAACCGTGAGTACATATTCTGATAAGTTACCACTGAAGCGAAATCACATAACACCAGGTTTTGAGAAACGTAAATGTTTTCTATATAACGTCAGGAGCAGATGGAGAACAAGCTGGTTGGAATAGTTTGTTCTTCATCTCCTGGGACCACATTAACGTCTCCCAAATATAGGCGACGTTAATATACAGGGTTATTCAGAGAAAGGTGAAAATCAGGAGAATGACTGGAGAAGTGAAAATTCTAGGTCAAAATAGCCAAACCAGAAAAATTCGCCCATTTATCTCACTTTCCAAATCAGCTATTTAGTCTAGATTGTTCATTCTCCTGCCACTTCTCCTGATTTACAGCTTTCTCTGAAAAACCCTGATAGAGTAACCAGGCACAACTTACGTCTCGGATGGAATAGGACAAGCTAAAATAAAGCAGAGCACTTGAGCCATTACGATGTATTGCTCGAGCACTGTGCTTTGTGTACAAGTTGTGATCTGGCCTTATAATGGTAATGTGGAAAGACCCCACTGGTTCACTGGTGCTTAGTATGAAAAAAATATAGTGGTTCTGAAGAGCAAATGATTTCACCTTTGTTTCATTACCTGGAAATAAGATGCAAGTTCCCAGTTTCTCTATAAACCATATTTGTGTCGAGGATGCTAGTCCAGCCATTGTTAGAAAGACAAAAGCAGATCACCATTATTATCTGATGAATTAACAGTAGAGCTGTTAAAATATTTCCAAAATTAAGTAGAAGAAAAAAGGATACTGGGAATATCTCACTTAGATATCTAGTATTAACATTGTTTGGCTTAAGAAAAAGAAACAAAGAATGACAGGTTAATGTGACTGTTGTTAGAGCTCTAAACAAGCATCATACTATAAACAGGGATTTACTCTGCGATTATGCCAAGCCACAAGACTTTCATCCCGACTTAGACACGGACAGTAACTTAACGCGTTATGAAGTAAGGACTGGGTCGCTGGCTTGTAATTTTGGTAAATTGGTGCTAATAAATTAAATTTGTATCTGTATAGAAATCATTGTAATAACGCCTGGGATATATTACTCTAAAATTGCAAGTAAATTAATTAATTCTCAGTGAGATGGAAGTATACTTTTTTAACGACTTTGCTGTCACCATTCTGTCCAGTCGATATGTCCCACAACCTCCACCTTTAATTGCTCAACTAGGGTTCTGCTTCTACTCCCATGACAGATGGACCTACAGACTGTCAGGCTAGTTTGGGGGAATCCCCAGAGTGTACTAACATTATGATGTCAGGAAATCCCCCTTAACATCAACAGAGCTGGTTTAGAAGGGGAGGTGGAAGTCGTTTGGACCCATGCATATCGACTTCTATAAGGACTACAAAAGCAAGTTAAGCATCAATGGATAGGTCATTGTTAGATCTCTCTAATATTAACTATAAATAGAGATAATGTAAAAAAGGAAAACCTATATCACAGTGCCATTAACTGTTTTTGACTTAGTGCTTTCTTGTCCTGAAGACCCATTTTTAGAAAGATACTTGCCTGAGCTTTCCAAAAATGTTATTATTTGGATTATACCTAATCTATTGATTGGGGAGGACACTGGGGAGCCATATACATTCAGTTTGGAACGCTGGTGACATTTCCCATACATCCTCCACACATTTGCTTCCATTCCAAATCCCACAGCGAGCAGCGTGTTCTCCCATGGCGAAACAGTCAGCAGATTGTTCCCCTCGCTGGTGAATGCCAGATGACTGGAGAAGTCATCTGAGATCACCCCAGCAACAAGGCCTGTAATATATTGACCCTCGCTAGGGATTGTGGGAAGTATGATGATTTCATCATACCCAATATACCTAGGAGTATCTCTGCACCCTGGAACCAGCATAAAGCATACTCAAACAAACAGACTACAATTTTCTCCACTCTGCACCCCGGAACCAGCATAAAACATACTCAAACAAACAGACTCCAATTTTCTCTACTGTGCACCCTGGAACCAGCATAAAGGTATCAAGGACTCAGAATGCCGTCCAACGATATCCTCCGAAGAACTCCATTCTTGCAACTGTATTTTATTTCTACATTTACTAATTTCTGGCTGACTACATGTTTTCAAAGTTCCCTCCTTTTTTCTTAGTCTTCTACTCTGCTCCTCCCCCTCTTCCTGCTCCTCCTCCTCCCCCTCCTGCAGTGTAGATTCTTAAATGCGCACATATAAATATCTCCATTACTTCTTCCAGCATACTCAAACAAACAGACTACAATTTTCTCCACTCTACAGTCCCACCCTCCCACCCAGGCCTGGGCCATAATGTAAGGTCTCCCTTACAGCTGTTTCCACTCTCTAATTACTTTTAAGGACGCGTGCAATGTTTTTTAGGTGGAAGTAGCAAGATTTAGTTAGAGACTGAAAGTGAGGAGTAAAGGATAGATTGGAGTCCAAGAGGACCCTGAGGCAATGGAGCTTGAGAGGTAGAAGCAATGGTGGCACCATTCACCTGAAGAGAAACTGGCGCAGGAGTGGAGGTTTTAGAGGGAGGGAAGATGGAGGGAATATTTTTAACATTGAAGCCTATGGGATTCTCCTGAATAAACCTGTCAAATGAAACCACTGAATGGCAGGGCATTTCGGCAACTTTTCTCAGCTGTTCAGAGAGTCTCTGGAAGTGAATGTCCCTCAGTGCTGAGTACTTGGGGCACTGTAGGAGGAAGTGGACCTCATCTTCCAGGGCTCCCTGGTCACAACGCTGGCACAGTCTACTCTCCCTGGGCTTCTCTATGGGGGAGTTCACTGCCCTCGAAGAGGCACCGTATGTGCAGGCTATTCGTCACAATTTGACAAATTGCCTGCTCTCTGAATAGCCAAATGGCCCCAAAATGTCACTGTTCGCTGAATTTCAGTGTCTGATTACATTTCGGGGCCAGATTGACTCTCTTTGAATAGCCCTGTAAGTTTAACCTCAGTGGCAAAGCCTATAGCATATATGCACATGTCTTTGTTGAGGTTTGGCACTCAAGAAGCTTGACTGATCCAAACGTCAAAGACATTTTCCTACACTATTATTGAATATACATGAAAAAAATGCCTAGTGAAGCCATTGCGTACAAACTGAAACAAACTAACCAATCAGAAAGAAGGCCTTCAATTAGCTTTTGTAATAGGCACAACAGATACTTGAGCAGTTTCCTTAGTTAAATGGTCACTGTAAAAATATGCTTCTTTCGTTACAGTAGAAGCATTTTTCTCTATTCTTGAATAATGACGTGATTCTACAGAGTTTATTCACTGAACAGATCCTCCGAGAGGTCATTACAATGTCATCTGATATCACTGTTCTCACTAATCAGAACACATCTGCAGAGTTTTTTCCCTCATATGCACTCCGCTGGCCATTTGTTTTTCATATATTCATTCTTCTGGTTTTCTTCCAAACTGGACACAAATGTTAACATTAACTTAATCTTCAATTAATTATGTGTAAAGTAACACGATTACTTACCTGCATACTGATACTTGATGCCACGCGAAAAAAATTTGTATGAGAAAATACAATTCTAATTAAAATAAAAACATAAAATATTTTTTTAAATTTTATTTTTGTACTGGTAATTAAAACATATTAAAATATCTTGTGCTAAATAAAAACTGGATGTTCCATCTTTACCTCACTTGAAGTATCACATAGATATGCGTGATAGTAATTATCTCATTCTTTACAATGTTTCATATTGAGTAGAGAAGACGTAATACATAGTTGTTGTCTACAGACAGAAAACATCTACACGGAAATGTTTATTTGGACTATATGGGCCTATAAAGGATGGAGTATTAATTTTGAGTCTTCTGTGTCGGAATATGTACTTATCTTATTACGGCCAATTTGAAAGAGGCAGACCCATTCAGTCTCTGATGATAACCCAGATAGCAAGGATAACTTGCTACAAACTTGTGCCACATGTGAATTGTAGGTTTTGCAAACATGCTGCAAATTTTCACTGGCAAGTAGTTAACTTGCAGCACAAATTCTAGTTGACAGTTTTTCAATTTGTAGCAAATTTGCTTTGCAAGTCTCTAGCAAGAGTAAAACTGCAATGGCAAGTCTATAGCAAGGGCTCGGCAAGTCCCAGCAAGAGCTCTGCAAGTCACAGCAAGAGCTCTGCAAGTCACAGCAAAAGCTCTGCAAGTCCCAGCAAGAGCTCTGCAAGTCACAGCAAGAGCACTGCAAGTCACAGCAAGAGCTCTGCAAGTCACAGCAAGAGCTCTTGCAGCTTTGTGCTGCGAGTTAATGACTTGCCAGTGAAAATTTGCAGCAAGTTTGCAAAACTTACAATTCAAATGTGGCACACGTTTGTGGCAAGTTATCCTTGCTATCTGGGAAATCTGGTGGTACTTTGCAAGGTTAACTGTGTACATGATTTTGCATTGTAATGCAACAATTAATAATTTTGTTTTGCCAGCTGGGGCTTTTACAATATCTAATTTCTTTATAAACTGCCTCCAAGAGCAAATTCTGGCTTTCATCATTTGTCTCAATGTATCCTTCCTGGTCAAATACTTTATAAATAAATTTGTTGTGAATTTTGAACTGGATGTCGGCATCGCTGGGGATTTGTGATGAGAGACTTTTGAGCCCCATTCTACAGTTGCTATTGTCATGCTTCCAGCCCTGTTGGCTGTTGGAGGACCAGTTATCCGGGTCGCTTCTTCCCCCTCACAGCATCTTGAACTGATTCCATCCCAGGGTTTCCCGCTGCTTTCTGCATTTCCCTACCAACTGTGAAGCCAGCTATTTAAGAAAGTCACACCCTTCCCTCTAGGCTCTGTCATTGAATTTTGCCTAGATGTTTGAAGGTACTTCATGTGCTCCAGCTCCTAGCTGTCTAACCTGCCTTGTTTAACCATCTTCACCCTCGTCTTGTCTTGCCGTGTCCCTAGTTACCCCTTAGCCTTGCCCTACCTAGGTCATGTGCCCTGTTCCTGCTAGCTTCACCTCTGCTTTATCCAAGTCAGTGCGCCAAAGACCTCACCTGTGGCTACTGGGTATTCTGCCTGCAAGACCTACACTGCATAGCCCACTACCAAAAGAGTAATTACTAAAGAGTAATTAGCGTTAGGATTACAAAGTCCTAACGCTAATTACACCCCGCTGCGGTTAACTGAAAGTTAGCACCAGCTTCTAGCTGTGGTTAACTGATTCTGGTTCTGCAGAATCAGTTAGCAGCAGCTGAAAATCCCCCCAAAAATCAGATACTCACCTCTCATCCTGCGGCGAGAATGGCGGCCCAATCCGCCACTTCTGGCTGCTGAGAGCAAAGTGAGACTGTGGAAAAAAGTCCCCAGTCTTTTTCTGCAATCACTCCACCGACCTGCAAGACATGAGAGGCAAGACATGGCAGCACAAGCCTCCATGGAGTCCTATGGATTCCATGGAGCGGATACTCGCGGCAGTGCGTTAGCGCTGCCTTGAATAACCCTGAAAGTGATTTTCCGGAGGGGACACAAGAAAGAGACAGAAAGACGTACGATGACTTTTCATTCCCTGCACTTCGGGGCGATACAGGGATCCTAGTTCGCCGACCCTGCGGTGTATTCAGTAAGCACCACAGGCAGGGCCGGCCCGACGATGGAGCAGGGTGGAGCATGTGCTCCAAGCGGCAGAAATTTGAGAGCGGCAAATTAAAATTTTTTGCGCCGCCATTACTGTCGCCGCTGCACTATTTTTCTTCGCGCCGCGGCACCATCTAATTCGGTCACCGGCGGCGCATCATGGCCACAGTGAATGACGTTGCCACTGTCCACGTGCCGCCACCTCACACGCATGCGCCGCATGGGCCAGCGGCAGCACGGGATCAAGATGCCGTCGCGTGTTGTGTGGGCGGACGGATGGATCCTCAGGCATGCCAGCACCACTGCCTGCAACTTTTTTTTTTACTCTGACTCTGAGAGTCCTAGACTGGGTCCTTCTCGTCCTCTGGTTGCTGCTGGGCCCTGTCGGACCAGCCAGCTACGCACCACCAGGTATGAATGTGCCTCCAGCCACTCGCAGATACTCGGTTGTGTTGCTTACTTTGATTTTCAATCCCCTGTCTTCATACTGGACACATATATACCCATGTGAGCCGGGGGCACAAAATACCCATGTGAACTGGGGGCAGTTTATACCCATGTGAACTGGTAATATATACCCATGTGAGCTGGGGGCACTTTATACGCATGTGAGCTGGCAATATATACCCATGTGAGCTGGGGGCACTTTATACCCATGTGAGCTGGTAATATATACCCATGTGAGCTGGGGGCACTTTATACCCAAGTGAGCTGGTAATATATACCCATGTGAGCTGGCAATATATACCCATGTGAGCTGGGGGCACTTTATACCCATGTGAGCTGGCAATATATACCCATGTGAACTGGGGCACTTTATACCCATGTGAGCTGGGGGCACTATATACCCATGTGAGCTGGCCCTATATACCCATGTGAGCTGGGGCCACTTTATACCAATGTGAGCTGGCAATATATACCCATGTGAGCTGGGGGCACTATATACCCATGTGAGCTGGCAATATATACCCATGTGAGCTGGGGGCACTATATACCCATGTGAGCTGGGGTCAATATATACCCATGTGAGCTGGGGCACTATATACCCATGTGAGCTGGGGGTACTTTATACCTGTGAGCTGGGGCCACTTTATACCCATGTGAGCTGGTAATATATACCCATGTGAGCTGGGGGCACTATATACCCATGTGAGCTGGGGGCAATTTATACGTATGTGAGCTGGCAATATATACCCATGTGAGCTGGGGGCACTATATACCCATGTGAGCTGGGGGCACTTTATACGTATGTGAGCTGGCAATATATACCCATGTGAGCTGGGGGCACTATATACCCATGTGAGCTGGGGTCACCCGCAGAAACAGCTGGATTAACCACGCCGAACACGCCAGAGAAACCCGACTAGCCACTGATAACAGCGCAGAGCAGCCGCCAGAAAAATTCAACAAGGTGAAAAAAAAACAGTTTGCTTGAAAGTTTGAAATTTGAAACGCTGTTTGTGTTTGCAAAATAACGACTGAAAGAAAATGTCAGAAATTTACATATAAGATCCAATGAATGATAATAAAAAGGGCTGTTACAGAAAAAAGAAAAAGCGATTTAAAAATAAAAAAGTTTGCCAAAAAAATTCCAAAAAGTGTCTAAAAGGTCCTAAAATATCTATAAATAAAGAGACTTTTTACTGCAGAATATAATAATAAACGGTTTGTGAGATATTGAGTTGAAACTGGAATATTTTTAACATTGAAGCCTATGGGATTCGCCTGAATAAACCTGTCGAATGAAACCACCGAACAGCAGGGCATTTCGGCAACTTTTCTCAGCTGTTTTATGTTCTCTGAATAGACGAAGCATTGCTTCTCTATGGGGGAGTTCACTGCCCTCGAACAGGCACCGTATGTGCGTGCTATTCGTCACAATTTGACGAATTGCCTGCTCTCTGAATAGCCGAATGGCCCCAAAATGTCACCGTTCGCTGAATTTCAGTGTCCGGTGACATTTCGGGGCCAGATCGGCTCTCTTTGAATAACCCTGTTTATCTTCTCCACGGCTCAGGAATGAATGAATCTGTCTGCTCATTTTGGACACTGTGTAGTAAGTACATGCCATATGTTATTAGCAGCTACATTTTAATACTTTTAATCAGTGCTTTTTGTCTGGAAAAATAGGTGGGGGTACTCTCACGTTTGGGGAAAAACTGATTATTATGACTATTTTCATGTCCTCATAAACAATAGTTGTAGTTCACTTAAAGGAAGACACTATAAAAGGGAAGCATATTTTTTAATACGGTGTTCCTTTAAATGAACTACAACTAAAGTGCCTCTGTTGCAAGAAAAATCTGTATTGCATGGCTGTTAACTGTTTTTTTTTGCAACAATGGCACTGAGTGGATAATCCCCTAGCATTTGTGAGCTCCACAGCAATGAAAGTCACGGTTTTGCTGAGTATGTATGAACTCAACAGCAATAAAACTCACAGTAATGTGCAGTGTGAATGAGCTCCACAGCAATGAAACTCAAAGTAATGCGCAGTGTGTATGAGCTCCACAGCAATGAAACTCACAGTAATGCACAGTGTGTATGAGCTCCCAGCAATGAAACTCACAGTATTGCACAGTGTGTATGAACTCCACAGCAATGAAACTAACAGTTATGCACAGTGTGAATGAGCTCCACAGCAATGAAACTCACAGTAATGCGCAGTGTGTTTGAGCTCCACAGCAATGAAACTAACAGTTATGCACAGTGTGTATGAGCTCCACAGTAATGAAACTCACAGTAATGCACAGTGTGTATGAGCTCCACAGCAATGAAACTCACAGTAATGCGCAGTGTGTATGAGCTCCACAGCAATGAAACTCACAGTAATGCGCAGTGTGTATGAGCTCCACAACAATAAAACTCACTAGCGCCTTACAGTGCCAGCTCCTCTGATCACACCGCTTGCCTGACAATCCGCAGCTCTGACAAATGTGTGTAAACATGCTGCACCCCCCTCCTCATGCTGTTCAAAGTTTCAGTGGCTGCAGAGAGAGGGGGAGCAGCCTTCCCTTGTCTCTTACTGGGGAAGGGGGTTATCAGTCCCTACATACACTGACAAACAGAAGCGTTCAGAATCAACATGAGCTGCTGAGCGCTTCTGATTCTCTGCCTGCCACTGCAGGAGGAGGGAGGAGCATCATGCTCTCTCCTGTTAGGTCTGGCTGGTGGTGAGGTGCCGGTACTGCGTACCCCCGATTACCCCCTAAAAAAAAGCCCTGCTTTTAATGCAACATAAGCTGAAATGTCAGGGAATCCCTTTTCAATAGTGTCACGTTTCAATATTTCCAGATTTTGCTTTTAAGTTTCTCTATAACCAAAACCTACAATAATGTTGCCAATATTTGGAATATCTCTAACACCTCTTGGTAAATGCATTTTAAATCATGTGTACATACATTAAACACAACACCGCTGATGCTAGGTTGCAAAGTGATTTATGTCTTAAGCCCAAAGTGTCAAAATGTGCTGATTTCACTACAAATTATACATATCTATATATATATATATATGCCAGAAAACCTGTATCTTCACTGATAGCACATAACAACAACCAGAGCCCCAATAAAACATCCTCTCCCAACCCAGAGGAACCCCAAATCCATCACCGTTCTAATAAATATATTGTGGTTACATTCAATTATATAATATTTAGGTTTTTTTTAGTTTAATCTGTTATTTTGTCTACCGTAAGTAATAAATGGTGGGTCGGATACAATGTTTACCCTGTTGCTACTAGACAAGAGGGAGCGTGAGAAGTTCCAAAGGTGAAAGCGGCAATACAAAGCTTTTAAAAATTAATGTGGTGAAAAATGATTGCGGCAGAAACTGTAAACGCCTTTTCTGCCCAGCCAAACTGCATGGGTGCAAGCTTTTGATGCCACTTATTGTACTTATTTTAACTTTAATTGTATAGGTTATAAGTCACAGAAACACAGATCAGCAAAGTAAATTACGTAGATGGTACAGTAGATCAAAGTCACATTAGAGTGGGAAATAATACTTCCCATTTAAAACATGTTTCTCATGAGTCACGGTGCTCAAGTAAGAAAATTAATTTAATGAGTGTTTCATAAACTAAACCACACAGATATTACCTTCTTAGTGGGATTTGCTGGAGAATTTTGTTTGCTTGGTTGCATTATGCTTTTGTTCAGGACACAGATATAGCTGTATGTATACATTTTAATCCTCAATGGCACCTGTCAAGCAATTTCCCTTTTCTTTGCCACTCCCTCTCATTTTCCAAATTTAATAGTCCCCAACTCCTGCACCCTTCCCATGTTACCTCCCTTAGGCATCTATTCTTCTGGTGTTTTAATGCACACCTATTTAAGAGAAGCAAGCAGGTCTAATAATGTAGGGTCCTATCACCTGGTGTGAGCTACCACTAGCGTTGACATATTTTTGTGTTGGCGCCGGGTTAATTGAGTCTAGCGCCTGACCAACAGATCGTTTGCCTCTCACTACAAATGGAAAAAAATCACTAAGCGCGTCACTGTTAGCAACTCGTAGCGCGAGCTTACTGTACTTTTCACGTCCTATACTTAACATGGAGAGTGCTAGATCTCTAGCGCTTTAGTAACTAGCAGATCACTTGGTGCCTGCGCTAATTTCTGGAGCGACGCTATTCGCCAAATTTTACCTACTGCTTATCCCTGGTGCTAACTCCAAAAACACAAAAAAACAGGTCCTCGTCCAAAATTAACAGGCAATTATAAAGAATACAGTACAGGTCTTCTCTTGGCCCCATACACCATAGTAATGTATTTGGTCAGCAATGTCGCTGCTGTTGCAGTAGGCTCTATTATGATATATGTATCCTTTATCCACATATATCCTAATGCCTATATTGCCTAATTTTAAACATTTTATGCTGGGAGTTATTCATAGTATGTAAGCAGTTGATTATTAGGGTGAACCATGTTCAAAGGGACACATGAATAAGTCTTGCCCTGAAATATGTAGGGCTAAATTACAATCTTCACGCAAACGTTTGCGCCGGCGCAAAAACGCATTAACGCGAGGGGTAAAACCCTTTGAGCTGAATGCCATATTTCATTGTCAGCTCAATAAACGCACAAAATCGTCTACCGCGGGTGAACCTGTGCGAACCCTGCGTGAGCTTACTGTACTGCGCGCGTCCTATACTTAACATTGTGAGCGCAAATGCGTTTGTGCGCTGGTACGCGGATGGTATTACTATCTACGCGCAAGATTTATCGCATAGCCTTTGTGCGCATAATTTTAGCAACTCCTAAAAGCTGGTGTTAATGGCAAATCTGAACAACCTGGCCAAACCCAAATACACCAGCCCATAAAAAAAAATGCAGCAAAGTATAGTTACACATTTTACTCATACCAAACCAATAAAATTTGAGAAGTTGTGTGTGCATTTATTATTGCTGCAGCATATATGCTCAGATTGACTTTGGCAGGTGCAATTTCTTAACGTGAGATAATTGTGGTTCTTATTTCTGATTGTTTGAATCGCGAGAAAAAAACTATGCGCACACTGATTCTGCGCGCAACGGTACTGCACGAGCATTTGTGCGCGTCCGATTTACGCACGTTATTGCTCGACGGATGAAAAAATGCACGAGAATTGTAATTCCAGCAGTGATTTGCCCATATAAATGTTTAACGATTGCCGCAAAAATTTGCACTTTGCGCGAGGCTTTTTGCGCGAAGATTTTAATTTAGCCCGTTTTATTTATATGCTGCAGCAGGGAAATTATTGTCGCTCACCTGACCTTCCTTTTGGATCTATTAAATGCAGTGTAATGATTCTACATGCTACTGGGTGGCATTTATCATGCAATGACCATCAGCCTTGACTGCGCTTTTAAACCCCTCCCGGCACAAGGACATCAGTGTCAGACGCGCCCCGGGCAGAGCCGGAAGAGTGCCTAAAAGGGAGGGGTCCTTTGGAGAAGTTAGATAAAAAAAGAGAGGCATTGCTGGAATGGTCACAGTCTGATGTTTGGGGGGGGGTTTGTTGATTCACTTCTGTAGGTAGATTCATTGTGGAAACCCAAGGTACAGGTTTTTTCCACCATTGGAATTAAAAAGGTTTCGACAGCCATAGCAGACATGACCAGAGACACGATAATTGTCACCAGAGATGTAACAGTTCACTTACTGAAAAATGGCTTTGGCATATAACTTGTGTGGAATTTCATACAACTTCTATTTCAGCATAGTGTGTTTTTTTTCTCCATAGTTCTTATGGACAGAAGTAGAATCATGGCGGTTACTACTGTTTTTTAACACCAAAAGATGTGATACCAATGGGGCATAAAAGACTCTCTAATGTTGATGCAAGGTGGCACCATTTTGATGGCGAAAACATTTATGGAAAAATCACCAAATTTAATTGATGAAAATTGGACACTCAACTTTACTCATGATCCTGACCCAGCGGTCTCTCCTTTACTGTCCTTTATTCTGCCCTCTCTCCTTTTCCCTATCCATGCTGTGATAAATGATGGTGAATACACCATCACCATTTTTCGTGTTTATTTTTGCTCTTGGACTATTTCTGGACACCATAATCCACTTTTGGGCTTTTAACACATGGCCATTGGAAATCCTTGCTCTTCTCATCTCTCCTTGTTTATTTTAATATGTGATTACGTATGTTGGCTTTATTTTAGCTGTTCCCGTAATTTCATCACGCATAAACATTGCGTAAGAAAAAGACTACACAGTCCTGTAATCGGCAGTGATCAGGTTATGGCTTGTAATTTTTGACCTGTAGGAGACAAGTACAAATGAATAGCCCTTATACAATCAAACCAAATTGTGAAACCCCTTCCCAACCCATGTATAATTTTATATAAAGAATTTAAAAGTAATTCTTTGGAAACAGACAGGACACAATAATACTGTAAAGTATTTCTATGGTATAATTTTTGTATTGTGGCTGGGAGGCTCTAGTCCACAAACCCCGTATGATTGTTGCCCATTTGGCAGTTGCTGCCCTTGCCAGCCCTTTCCTGGCTATGATCCATATTGGACTTGCATTTTACAAAGTTTCAACTTCTCAAGATAATGTGTGATAAATTCCCAATCTAAGATATGCTTTAATTAAGTCTAGCCAGATGACTTTGCTCCTTGTTCTTCCCGAAAGCCTGTTAGATTCAGCTACAGTAAATCTTCCTTGTCTTCAAAGGGAAGGTTGCATTGATTTGTACTTGTTTTAGTTTTCAATGGAGTTTGGTTGGAGTTCACATGGGACCAGAAGCCGAAGCACGCTCAGGATGCAGCCATATTAGTCCAGTGATTGATGTAGTGAATGTCAGAATATTTTCAGCCTCCTTGGGCTGCAACAAAAAAAATTATTGAGATTGTATGAAGGTGCTGACTATACATCCTTTAATTTCATACCTTAATTAGAGAGTCAATAGCTGTTAATTAACCAGAAATTATACTGAAGTCTTTTCTGAGAAAATTAATAGTACACTGCTCCTAGGATCAAACTATAGCATCAAGCTTTCTTGTTCATTACTAGTTTCTTAAAAATCTGAAAAAACACCAATATATACTACCAAATAATTCAAAACAACTGTGGGCAAAGTGCACTTTACAGACAAAATTATAGGTTTTAGATAAATAGAAGAATTGATGTCTCTGCAGCAAAAGAAAGCAGGAAATAGAAGGGAAGAAAGTGTTCTGAATGTCATTTAGAAAGAACCTGCGGGTTGTGCCAGTTGAGTTTGCATATGCTATTCAGTGAAAGTGGCACACAATGGCTGATGTTCTGTTTTGTTGGTACTGTAAGAAGGAGCGTGAAGCTAGGCATTAGAAAATTACTGTAGTCAACATGGAAAATGACGAAGACAGATTGAAAAGTAGAGAGTGAGAGGTGTGTATTTTCCATACGGTTAATAATAGAAAAAGAAGGATTTCATGAAACACGAGTGCTTGTAGACAAAAGAGGACGCAAACACTGGAACAAGCATATGTTAATAGCCTGCTGAAATGGGCAAAATTACATATAATATAAAAAAGGGGCTGCACAAAATACATCCATCTAAACCGAAAAAGAGTTTTCGGCTCCTATTAAGTTGGTAAACATGCATAGCTTGCAGACTGTGTCCCAGTACACCGGTGTTGTCAGATATTTGCCTAAATTCACGAAAGTCACTAGAAGTGAAATCTGGATATGTTAGTCTGTCCTACAATTTTAAGGTCTACACTGGAAAATATTCCACAGGGGGAGTGGCCTGACCGAGCTTGAAAATGGCTGCGTGATCTGAGAGCTCCGGCCATAACGCTACAAAAAAGCTTTTAATATCACCGATCCGCGGGTGATGGTGAAAGGCAGAGGCAAGATGCTGCCCACCTTGACATCGGGTGTCCCCCAAACCCCTCAAATGGGAACTATGGAACCGTTCTTAAATACGCCAGCCACGCACTCCTCTGGGCCTAGTCTGGCGGCGTCAATTTCGCCAGACCCCTCTGAGGCCTCTGAAATGGAGGAGCACTCCCGCATGAGACGCCTGGAGAACCTGATCGCGGCACTACCTACCAAACAAGACCTACAAGACCTGGCTGTGACGCTGGGGAGCTCGCTGAAAGGTGAGATCTCTGAAATGAAATCTAGCCTCCAGGCCCTGGAGGAACGGGTCACCCACCTCGAAACTGCAGAACGCTCTCCATTGCTGGCTGCCGGGATAGGCCCCAGCGCTCAGGTACTGACCACCCTCCTGCGCCGCGTGGATGATCTTGAAAATCGCTCAAGACGGCATAACATACAGGTGCGAGGGGTTAAAGAAGCAGAGTCGGACACTCGGAATTATTTGATTAGATTGTTCCAATTTTTGCTCCTGGACGGGAACATTACGCTCGCTGATGTGGATAGAGCCCACCGTATCTTCAGACCCACGCACCCCAATTCTCAATCGGCCTGAGGGATATTATCTGACACTTGCCGAATTTTGTCCTGAAAGAACTTTTATTTAAAGCGGACAAACAAGACGTGCATGGGATTTCGAAGGAGATTCGATTGAGGTTTATGCAGACCTCTCTAAATTTACATTGTCGGTCCAAAGGGCCCTTCGGCTGAATTGCGGAGAGCAGATATCCCATACCGGTGGGGGTATCCATTTTCCCTAACTGTACTTCGGAATGGAATTGCGATATCGATTGCCACACCGGGTGATATCCCATCATTTCTTCAACGTCTTCAACTTCCTGATCTGGTGGTCTCGGACTGGGAGCAGTTACATTTGGAGGATCAGACGCTGTCTCTACCCCAACCTCGAAAAATATTCCACAAACTATAATGCACTTGCAATTTAGCAAGCTCTTTGTACATTAAGAGCATAGTGAGTGTAGGGGCCCTAATTGGAACTCTTATCAAATCCATCTATTCGTGTCTAATCTATATGTTATCTAGTTATCTACAGGTATATGTCTGTTTTTTTATCTTGCTAATTTCCGTCAAAAATAGAGTCTTTTATTTGGCTTGGACCATTGGTCATCTTATGGGTTGACATTGGCTTGCTCGCAATTTAATTTACAGCCATGATGGGATTGTAGGAATGTGGAGAGCATTACACTTCACCTACACGCTATTAATCTCTAACACAGCACAGCGGTGTGGTGGTAGAAACAGGTGCTCAGTTCCCTCTGCCTCATATACATACAATGAAGCTGTAGTCTTTTTGAAATGGAGAGTTTCAATTGACATCATATCCTTATTCTCCATTATTTCAGCATTCAGCATCGAGAAATTGCACGCCATTTTGGTGCTTTGTGAATAGACCCTTTGATTTTTTTTTTAATTCGGTTTACTGATAATTTCAAATCTAATTACCAATGCCAACATTTCCATTGAACAGTACAGGCACAGGGGCCGATAATTAAGCCAAATGTTTAATGGGAATTGACATGCCGGTTTGCAATCAATTAAATCTGCCGAATTGAAAAATGGCGGAATTAGTGCTTGAAAATACACTACATTTTTGCGATGGGGTCAAACTAAATTGAACCCTTAGTTGTGATGGTACTATTTTCCAAAAAATTGAATCTCATAATACTTATCCATGATCAAATTTATTATGATAACTGGATGCAGCAGGCATCACGTTATTTTTTACAATCACATTTTCCCTAGCCAAAAATATCAATCAAAACATCTAGAAAAATAAAAGTTATAAGTCGCCTACTGATGACCGAGTCGCACGCAGGGAGACAATAAATACTCAAAAATACACGACACATAACTGTGGAATAATATATATATTTATTATATATACAGGCCACAGCTAAAACTCCACACAATATACCCACCACCATGACATAAAAATTCCCATAACAAAATAATACAATAACCCAGTGCTGAAAGAGGACTCCACACAACCACCACACACCTCCAAACCAACAACCACAAAAAACCTCCCAACCATCTAACCAAAATTAGCCTAAATAAAAGGAACCCCTACCCAGCACTGCCTACAAGCCCCCGCCAAGAGCTCCTCACATAACCCCCTTATGGGAGAGCTCCCCCACCAAGGAAAAACAGGGCTTGTTCAATCCCCTCTTTGATTCCCAGGATGAACAGATCCTTGCCCACATCAGTCAGGTGAACGCCATCCTCCAAAAATAACACGCCGCATCCTCCTCTTCAAAGGGTAGATACCGCACCACCACACCATCCATCCGCCTCACAAACCTTCCCATACAGCGATTCACCTTGATCCGGCAAAGCCGCACCGCCTCCTCATTCTCCGCCTGCCTCCACACCATCCTTGGCAGCACCTCGGACCACACCACCACTCTCCATGGTAACCACTCCCTCAACTGCCGCAGATCCGCCTGCATCTGCTCCAGCAGCTCACCAAGAGGGACCACACCCAAATCGTTCCCTCCCATGTGTACCACCAGCACATGGGGAACTTCACCATGCCTAAGGGCACCCAAAACCATTGGCTTAAACTCCTCCCATAAGAGCCCACAGATTCCGAACCACCGTACCCGTGTTGCGACCCATGCAAACCCATCTGTACTCCAGATGTTCGCACCAACGCCCTTCTCCTCGCCCAAAAAACCAACGAGTCTCCAACGATCCATACAACTCTCAAAGGATCTGTAAAAAACAAAAACTAATTACCAACATCTCCACCACACAAAAACACTGTGAAAAAAGAAAAAACTCCACACTAAACCACCACACACCCCACCAAAACGATGTCCATACCTGCAAAGAAAACATAACATAAACAATGACCATACTCCTCGCCACCACATCCTCCAACCCCCACACTCCTCCACAAACAACAAACAAAGATACAAAGATAAAATAGAATAAATATATATATTCCATATAAAAGGTATAAATTCATATTCCATGTATAAGTTTTGATATATATATATATTTTTTAAAGTGAAAAACATAACAGAACAGATCATACAGCAAACTTTTCTCCACATAACCTCCCAGCATTAACAAGTGTTTCCAAAATTCATAACACCAAACCTGGACGAACATAGGACTGAAAAGCCCTCGAGTTCCATCTTCCTAATTCTTGAATCTCCGCTGCTGACAAACCCAACCTCGAAGCTTCTGTTGCGGTCCTAATACGAAAGGAGTGAGAACCAAATTCCTCTGGATTTCTACCTAAACTCAACAAACCCTTCTTAAAAATGGTAACAAACTGATACCTCGATAAAGCCGATCCGTCCGCGTGACATAAAAAGGCCACTCCCGACTCCACCTGTACCTCCAAAAACCACACAGTTATCCACACTAGATAAACCGACTCTACGCCCCCTACCCAACTGATCAGTGTTGGAGTTAGAAACCCAAATAACAATTTACTCAACTCCCAACCAAACCGCATCAGCTCCCAAACCACCACCTCCTCTCCTAGAATTGCACACCAGCTCACCCCCTCGAAATGCCCCAAAAAAACCCAAACAAAAAGCCGCCCTCATAAGCAGAACCTCATAAAGTGAGGAACAAAATTTCCCGACAAAATCCCATAGACCCTCCAATAACTGCCTCGAGCACTGGACGCCGAGCGTCTACCCTGCACCTCCCCCTCACATAACCCCGAACTGCACACCTGATAACAAAATCCTTGGTGACCTCTCTTTTCCCCGATACCTGGAAAAGGAAAGCCAAGGCGGCCAACTACTGCCGTACTACCCCAGGAGATGCCCCTGATTCGAATAACCTAATGAGGTATGCCCTAAGCAAACTCTCCTCATCCGATCCACCCACCGAAATGTACCTGAACCGTTCAGCCAATGCATCCCAATCCCTCCAAACTCGCGAGTAGGCCTTCCAAGTGGACTCAGACAAAGAACCTCTCACCCATCTTCCAAAAATTCCGAGCCTAGTTGCCAAAGGCCCTCCGGACAAGGGGTGCCCACCTCCTCCGCCAATGGAGCCAGGGAACGAAACCTGTCCCACTGTAAACGAGACAAAGCATCCGCCACTGAGTTAAGGCGACCCGGAACATGCCTTGCCCTGCAAAAAACATTAAATTTAAGACAAAGCAACGCAAACCTCTTCAGCAATCTAATAACTGGCAATGATGAAGCCGACAAGGAATTAACCACCGACACCACCGCCATGTTGTCAGAATGGAACATAATCCTTCTCCCCTCCAGAACACCTCCCCACAGCTCCAAGGCCACCACTAGTTTAGAGAAACGGCGCCTTAGAGGGGATCTGATAACCTTATATAAATATATACGGGGCCATTATCAACCATTGTCTGATAACCTATTCATTAACAGGTCTATACATAGGACAAGGGGTCATCCATTTAGACTGGAAGAAAGAAAATTTAGCTTAAAGCATAGGAAGGGTTATTTTACGGTGAGAACAATAAAGCTGTGGAATTCTCTGCCTGTTGAGGTGGTTGGGTCTGAGTCTGTACAGACTTTTAAAAAACGACTGGATGACTTCCTGCAGACACAGAATATTAAGGGTTATAATATTTAATATGTGGGTAAAAGCTTCTTGATCCAAGGAGAAATCTGACTGCCATTCTGGGGTCAAGAAGGAATTTTTTCCCAGTATGTTGCATATTGGCAAGCATTTCAGACTAGGTTTTTTGCCTTCTTTTGGATCAACAGCAGTAGGTTATGTGGGAGAGGCTGAACCCGATGGACGCATGTCTTTTTTCAGCCTATGTAACTATGTAACTATGTAACTAATGGAAACAACTCCAAAAATGCCAAATTCCGCACCAATGCAGATGCTAACCAATGATCAGGCCACCAAGAAGCACACCAACGCCCCCCAAAGTACACCCCAAAACCAACACCTCCCAAGGCATCCGTGAAAAATTCCAGGTCCTTCGCCAAAACTTCTTTCGGAGGGAATATGGCCACCCATTAAACCAAACCAAAAAGGATCTCCACACTTCCAAATCTTCCTTCATGGCACCAGATATTCTAACAAAATGATGACCTTCCCGAATACCCTGTGTCGCCAAAGCCAAACCTCTCAAAAAGACTCTTCCAACCGGAATGACCCTGCACGCAAAAATTCAAACGACCAATCAGCGATTGCAGCTCTCTCAACTGCAATTTCCTAACTGACAGGGCCGCTTACACTTGCCTCAAAGCTTCCACCACTTTCCTCAAAGGTAGATGACACTCACCCTTAACCGAATCAATCTCAATCCCCAAGAAAGTGATGACTGACGCCGGACCTTCTGTTTTATCAGAAGCCAAAGGAACACCAAATCGGTGAGCAACCCACTGAAAAGACCGAAGAATGTTCAAACACTCTCCTATCTGTCGGATATAATCTCTGCACGTGAATACAACACGTTATATATATTGGACTTCTCAGCCTAGCTTCCAATATGTCAGGGATTATTATTTCATAAGAAATCTACACGAGGCACAAATATCAATCGTTTATATTTCCTAGAAATTCTCCTAAATTCTTTTAATTGTCTGTGTTTTGCTTTGAAGAATACAATAATCAATAATCGGATAAAAATATATATATATTTATTACGTATACAAAAAAGTTTCAAAGCTCATATCATAAACAAAAATTTATAAACCACAATCCAACAGCATATAAAAACTAGCTTCACAATATATGTATCTCTGGTTAGTAACTGCATATATAATTAATATCATTTACCTTATCAGTTAGTAACTAATACACAAATGGTTAATAAACATTTCTGCTTAATACAACATGCATTTCCCAGCAAACAATATTTAACCAGCCAGCTCTTATAGATATATATATATATCTATGCTACATGGATCAACAAAAGATAAGCTAATTTAATGATAAGTAATAAAAACTTATTTAGTGAATCCTCCCCTAATCTCGAGAATTAAACTTCTACTCTTTTGCTTTTTATTTTGTAGTTATATAATTCCTTGCTTATTAATTTTAATCACAGTAATTTCCAAATTCAATATATATTGGTATCAATCTTACAACATTTCTTTTAGGAATAAATCCTTATATCCACTTCTTCATATTTCTATCTGCAGAATAGAAATACTTAGAATTTTTGGAGTTACCCAGTATCTTAGAAATCTCAGTCTACGTTGCAAGAATATCTACAAATATATATAATTACATTAATTCCTTAATTTCATACATTACCTGTCCAATTTGAATTTTGATAAGTCTGCCTTGGAATTCCTGATGTAATATTTTTGGAATGTGGGAAAATTATCGATATCAGATAATCAATGCATGTGAGTTAGAGATTTGGTGAGAGTCAGAGATTTGGTGAGAATCTCGATTGCCTCATGTCTTGGGATCTGCCTGCATCGTGGTGTGAGTCTGAGTGTTGGAATCTTGGACTCTCAGAGGGTCATGTGTAATGCATTTCGGTGTGAGTCTCTGAATGCAGGAATCTCGGACTGATTTGCAACCAACATTGCCGCTTATTATAGTCAATTTGACGTCACTAGCAATATTATTGGTACATCAAATCTAATATTTACTATCCTCTAGAGGGCAGTATTGCACTTCTTAATTAATTCCACTATTTATTTTTAATATTCTTATCTCGGGTCAAAGTTCAATCTGACGTAACAAAGAACCTCTCTCTCAGTCACTAGATGTAACAAAATCTTTTCTTTAGTAAATTTTATTATTTACCAATTATATACTTTCTACAATATTTATTGGAGTATATATTTCCTACTGTAAATATAATAAAATATACCTTGATTATAAACATATATTTTGTGAATATAAATCTATATTACAGAAATATTAACTCTTATTCCTATACCCAAAAGACAAAATATCTTTTGTTTTAAAAACTTAAGACAGACCAATAAATTTAATTATGACACGTCTTAGCACTTAACTCTAGCATTATCACACAAAAACATTCTAGGTTCCTTCATGTCAGGCACTTCTAAAAAAATATAAAAGACTTCACCCAGGAATGAACTCTGTAAAAAAAAAATCTCGTTCATTTCTAAACCTAGAAAAAATTAAAAGAAAAGACTGTCTTTAAAAACAAAATGGCTACAGACATCCATTTAAATTTTTCCTTTCTGTAATATACCCGACATAACCCCCCTTTGGTTTCATCTATTTATTGATCAAATAAAATTGAGGAAAACATACAATATCTCCCCCTTTACCAATTAGGCTAGGTTTCTACCTTTCGCTACACGTTTTTCTTCTTTCATCCATTTAATAATTGAAGATGCAGTGTTTTTAAACTTCAATGTACGTACTTTCTTTGTTAGTACAATCATCCAGACAGTTAGAAACATAATTACTATACAAATCACAATCTCTGTAATCTTTGGCCTGTTATAAGCAGATAGCAATCGATGATCAATCTGTGAATACATTGGAGCATAAATTGTTAGATTATCTTTCTGTATTAGAAATTCAATGGTATGATCGGGCTTATTCTCTAGTAGAAATTTCAAATCCGGATTCATAGGTATCTCTCGTCCTTGGAATGCGTCAACAATTTTTATCTCTTCATACCAGACTTCATTTATAAAAAGTAACTTCTCGATAACAACTCTTGTTTCTTTAGAAACTTTCACGAGAATCACTCGTGTAGGTAAGAACACTCTCTGTTTTGTACCAGATCCTTCCGGTAAACATTTGCTTCTCTCTCTGTAATAAAACAGCGGTTGCAATAAAATATGCGGCAAATCTTTTCCTTTGTTGGTTCTTGTACATAGCAATAAACGGTATCCTGGCTTTATCCAGCATGTCTTTCAGGCTTACATGAGCTTGATTCGCATGGGACTTGAGCATTCTTTGCTTGGAATTGTGCGGAAAACCGTAGAATTTCCAGATAGTCGCAGTCTCCTTGGTGGTCCGACTCATCTTTGCGGATTAGCGTTGCAGTTCGGATTAACCACTTTACTCAATTTCTGTTGAAAGAAAGAGTATAAATAACCCTTCATAGACTAGTGATTTCACTCACATTCCCTATAGATACTCTGATCTCTGATTAAATTTAATTAACCGTACGGATCTAGACTATCTACTAGCTTGAGTTAAACATCTGAATGCTGGGAAGAAGAATCACATGTTAATTAAAACATCACTTCACATGATACCAGTTAAGCTGGTCCATTTTCACATATCCTGAGGTGATCTAGGATGACAATCATGCAATTGAGCTTGGCAGTTTTATTTCTTCTAGAAATACATAACATAACTTTTTCCAATAACATTAGGACTGTTTCCGTCATTATCTAGATCTGTTATCCACTCATCTTGAGGATTTGGGTATCTGATCACTTCAGGGTCACTATGTCCATTTGGTTCTGTTTCCCTTTTGTGGAGGTGAATAATTAGCACGTCATTTTCCAGACATATATCTCGAATTCTCTCGGGGGAACACATATGGTGTTATCCTCCTGCTCTCCTGGAGTCAGGGGCTTTGGCATTAAGAAAGAGATATCAGGTGTCTAAGCTATTTCTGAAGTGGACTTCAATAGAATCCGGCCGTTCCTCAATCACGTGGCAGTTACGCTGAGTGTGATGGGATTGGGATCTATCGTAGCTGATTGGAACATTTACTTGGGACCAAATAACCTCATTGATAAAATCAATGATTGGATTTAACCTTTTGAGAAGGTCCATTCCAATAATTAGGCGATTTTGGGGAAGATCCACAACAAACGTTGGATGCCGAATTACTTTATTCCCCAATTTAAAATCCAATTTAGCCGTGCCCAGAACTTTCAGAGATGCGCCGCTCACACTCACTAGATTAGCATTAGATTTATCTAATCTAGGCTTCCTGGAGGACAGTTCTTGGACCTGTTCAAAATAATGTGCTGATATTAACGTAACTTGGCTTCCACTGTCTAGCAAGGACGGAATATGTGGTAAATTATCTTGTAATTCTACATTCACATAATATCGGTCTTCAATGCTATGCAATTTACAGAGAAATTGAGAGTGAGATATGAAATTAGGTTTTGTACAGATTTTACCGACTGATTTTGTTCTCTCAAACATGCTTTTGGCAGCTGTGCTTTCCATTTCGGATCCAGTCTTCTCAGCTTGCTCGCACTTAGTCTGGGGAGATAAAATACATTTTCCTTCTCTTTGCAGGGAAGGGTTTAAATCATCAACCATACAAACATTTGAATTAATCATTTCATCATCACTTTCTGGTAAATTGTCATGAATACTGTTTACTTCATCAGAAACATCATCTAGTCACTGGTTGGGTGGGGCTGCAGGTGTTGCATCGCTTACAACCTGACCAGGGTTATTTCCAGTCATTAACTGAGTGATCTGATCCAGTTTTTCTGTCAGCACACGGAAATTTTCCTGCATTTGACCAATACGCTGGCGTACATTATATCTCCGCTTCCTATTCGTCCTTGGGGACGAAGCTTGCGCATTATCAGACTCCTCAGATTCAGTCTTACCTCTGGTTGCTTCCTGTCTAGGTACATTTTCCCTTGATTTAACCCACTGACTTCTAGGTACCCATTGCTTCCTAGATTGAAATTTACTTCCTGAATTTTCTCTGGCAAACCCTCTTTCCTGATCTGGCTTGGATTTTTCCCTTTGAGGTATGGAGTCACGCAATGTTTCCGCATAACTCTTTTTGTGGGATTCAAATTTAATATCACCCTTTTTAACGTGAGTTTCCGCTATTTCCTCAGGTGAGTTTTTCACTCTTTTCCCCTGAGTTTCTTCACTATATTCTAATACAGTAAATAGGGTCATACTTTCTTTTAGTACCCAATCCAAACCATTTCTCGGGTCATAATCTCTTGCCAAAATAACCTTTATTTTATTTGGCAATGCGTCATAAAGTAATTGGATAAATTCAGGGTTTTCAAAATCTGGGTTTCTTTCAGCCAAGCTGTACGCATTTTTAAGGACTGAAAGAAATTCACGGGGCTTTGATTAGGTCTGCATTTTAGAGTTAAAATTGCTCTTTTCGCAGCTAGACTGGTACGGTGAGGCCCAAATTCAGATTTGACCTCGGAGACTATTTTACTCCAGTTATGTATACCAGATTCTTTCAAAGAATGAAAAAAATACCTATGTTTGCCTTCAAAGACCCATGGGATCAACTCAATTTTCTGAGCATCTGAATTAATTCCTAATATTGACAAAGCTTCTTCAAACATATTTAAATGATTTATTATTTTTGGCGATCCCTTAAGGTCAAAGATACCTACTGAGTTTTTTAAGAAATTAACGATTTTCGTTAAATCCTGAACTTTATGAGATATCTTAATAGGCTGTGGCTGGCTAAAGTGATGTGATTTGAAATACTCCTGTGTAAGAGGCTTCGCTCTTTTTTCATCATGAGATTTAGTTTCACTTTCGCATTCGCTCTGCTCACTCTCGCTCTTCAGCGATCTGTCTTCAAGCCTAATCAGTGATGAGTTATGACTCAAAGCTTTCAAAGGAAACTTCTCTGAAGAAGGATTTTTATCCCTTCGAACATCAGCTTCAAAGGAAGGAGTTTTAACCTTTCGAACATCAGTTTCAACCTGACGTAGCTCATCAGCGAATTTCTCATGTTCGTGTTTCATTCTCGCCAATTTTGCATTCAGCGCCTTATTTAATTTGTATAATTGAGCAATCTCATCTTGCAATTGATCTTTTTCTCTTGCACACACTTTCAACTCCATTATCATTCGTTCTGACTCATCTTTTAATTTATTTACAGTATCATGCAAGTCACAATTTTATTTTCTAAGCTGTCTCTGGTTTCTTTGTCATCATTCAATCTCTTGTTCATTTCTGCGATCAAGTATATGCATTCAGGCACAATTTTTAAAACAAAAATCTCTTTGTCTTTTTTATTTGTGGCTGCACCTATCTTTCGCAAACATTCAAGAAAATTTGAGTGATCTGACCAAATTGAATCAACATAATTAGAAACATTTGATTTTAATTCTTTTATCCAATCAAATATATCCTTTAGATAAGACATAACATCTATCAATACTATTTGATCTGCATGTATCTCTACATCTTCCTGAGTCTCAGATTCTGACATTTTTACACTGTTTAGTAGACAACCTTAAAACCACAAGTCAAAATACAACAAGGAGTCAAAATATATATATATATTTTATCTCTGTCTAATCAGACAATACTGACAATTATATTCCAAACAAAAACTACAATCTCAGCAGTGCCTCCAATTTGTCGGATATAATCTCTGCACGTGAATACAACACGTTATATATATTGGACTTCTCAGCCAAGCTTCCAATATGTCAGGGATTATTATTTCATAAGAAATCTACACGAGACACAAATATCAATCGTTTATATTTCCTAGAAATTCTCCTAAATTCTTTTAATTGTCTGTGTTTTGCTTTGAAGAATACAATAATCAATAATCGGATAAAAATATATATATATTTATTACGTATACAAAAAAGTTTCAAATCTCATATCATAAACAAAAATTTATAAACCACAATCCAACAGCATATAAAAACTAGCTTCACAATATATGTATCTCTGGTTAGTAACTGCATATATAATTAATATCATTTACCTTATCAGTTAGTAACTAATACACAAATGGTTAATAAACATTTCTGCTTAATACAACATGCATTTCCCAGAAAACAATGTTTAACCAGCCAGCTCTTATAGATATATATATATCTCTATGCTACATGGATCAACAAAAGATAAGCTAATTTAATGATAAGTAATAAAAACTTATTTAGTGAATCCTCCCCTAATCTCGAGAATTAAACTTCTAATCTTTTGCTTTTTATTTTGTAGTTATATAATTCCTTGCTTATTAATTTTAATCACAGTAATTTCCAAATTCAATATATATTGGTATCAATCTTACAACATTTCTTTTAGGAATAAATCCTTATATCCACTTCTTCATATTCCTATCTGCAGAATAGAAATACTTAGAATTTTTGGAGTTACCCAGTATCTGAGAAATCTCAGTCTATGTTGCAAGAATATCTACAAATATATATAATTACATTAATTCCTTAATTTCATACATTACCTGTCCAATTTGAATTTTGATAAGTCTGCCTTGGAATTCCTGATGTAATATTTTTGGAATGTGGGAAAATTATCGATATCAGATAATCAATGCATGTGAGTTAGAGATTTGTGAGAGTCAGAGATTTGGTGAGAATCTTGATTGCCTCATGTCTTGGGATCTGCCTGCATCGTGGTGTGAGTCTGAGTGTTGGAACCTTGGACTCTCAGAGGGTCATGTGTAATGCATTTTGGTGTGAGTCTCTGAATGCTGGAATCTCGGACTGATTTGCAACCAACATTGCCGCTTATTATAGACAATTTGACGTCACTAGCAATATTATTGGTACATCAAATCTAATATTTACTATCCTCTAGAGGGCAGTATTGCACTTCTTAACCACTTGGCTGCTATGGACGCGCTCAGCGCGTCCAGCCAAGTGGTTCTCCTGTGCTACGGACACGCTGAGCAGGTCCGAGCACAGGAGGCAGCAATCCACCGGATTCAGGTGGATTGCTGCACACCCCCGGTGCGGGCTGACATCTTGGATGTCAGCCCAGCACTCGGGAGCCCGGTGGGGACATTAGATGTCATCGCGGCGACGCGATGACATCTAATTCAGGCGCCCCCCGCATGTGCGGTGGAGGCGCCTGAAAGGGAGGGGGGGAGGTCCTCCGGACCTCTCTCCCTCCCGATCGTGGGGGTCCTGAGCTTAATGCCAGGCACCGTTTGGAAGGGCACAGCCTGCCCTTCGAAACGGTGGCTGTCATTAACCCCTGGGGAGCCGGATCACGAATCGGCGCTGAAAAGCGCCGGTTCGTGATCCTTTCCCGGAGCTGGCCGACATCTTGGATGTCGGCCAAGCATCCAGGAACTCCCCCTGAGGACTGGCGTCATCGTGCATAGCACGATGACGCCAGTCCTGGAGTTAACCCCTAGCTGCCACCAACGGTGGAGATAAGGGGTTCCAATGAACCCCCTATCTCCCGATCTGTGGCAGCTAGGGGTTAAAGTTTGGTACTGTTGGATCGGCCAGAGCATGGCCGTTCCAACGATAACAAACACGACTGTGAAAAAAGTTTTTTAAAAAAATAAAAATTAAAAATAAAAATAAAAAAATATTTAAAAACAAATTCTAAAAAAAAAAAAAACAAGTTTTTTTTTTTTTTGGTTTCTTAATGCAGCAATATTGTTCCCATTTCAATTATAATGTGAACAATGATGCTGCACTAACGATTTTTGTATGCGGTGCGTTTGCTAAAAATCGCGTAATTTCCCCCAAAAAAATGTAACGAGACCCCATTTCTAATTTTTTTAACAAGCGCACCCCATACAAAATATAACCGCAATTGTTCACATGTTAAAATGTGAAAAAAAAACACTTTACACGTTGTAAATTATTGAAAATTCATATTTTATTGCATTTTTTGTTATAATATACAGACAGGACATGACGTATACATATAATAATGACATATTATGAATCTGCCGAGTCTGACGGAAAGAACGATATATAATATGTCTGGGTCATATACTAAAATAAGCCTTCAAAACACGTTTAAACATGATGAGCCGGTAAAAGCCTCAGCAGCGAAAGGGTTAATTAATTCCACTATTTATTTTTAATATTCTTATCTCGGGTCAAAGTTCAATCTGACGTAACAAAGAACCTCTCTCTCAGTCACTAGACACTGTGTCTCTACCTGTCATATCTAATTTATATCCCTACTCCCTTTTTGGTTACTTATTGAATCTTTATCAGCTGGATTCTTTTCCAGTTAACTCAACAAAATCTTTTCTTTAGTAAATTTTATTATTTACCAATTATATACTTTCTACAATATTTATTGGAGTATATATTTCCTACTGTAAATATAATAAAATATACCTTGATTATAAACATATATTTTGTGAATATAAATCTATATTACAGAAATATTAACTCTTATTCCTATACCCAAAAGACAAAATATCTTTTGTTTTAAAAACTTAAGACAGACCAATAAATTTAATTATGACACGTCTTAGCACTTAAATCTAGCATTATCACACAAAAACATTCTAGGTTCCTTCATGTCAGGCACTTCTAAAAAAATATAAAAGACTTCACCCAGGAATGAACTCTGTAAAAAAAAATTTCGTTCATTTCTAAACCTAGAAAAAATTAAAAGAAAAGGCTATCTCTAAAAACAAAATGGCTACAGACATCCATTTTAATTTTTCCTTTTTGTAATATACCCGACATATCCCATCCCTACCCACGCACAGAAAATCATCCAAATAATGTGTCAAATTAGCCGACCCTGCCACTTCACGACCCACCCATTCCAAAAATTTACTAAAACACTCAAAAAAGAAACAGGAAATGGCAAAACCCATAGGCAAACATAGATCCACATAAAATTCGCCTTCAAACCAAAACCCCAGAAGATGATGACATGAAGGATGAATAGGTAAGAGCCGAAAAGCCGACTCAATATCCACCTTAGCCATCAAAGCCCCCTTTCCTGTATCCCGAACCAAACTAACCGCGGAATCAAATGACACGTATGACACCGAGGACAACTCCTCACCAGTATCATCATTCACCGATCCTCCCCGCGGATAGGATAAATGATGAATCAAGCGAAATTCCCCCGCCTTCCGCTTCAGCACCTCCCCCAAAGGGGATACCCTCAAATCCCGCACCAGCAGAGACGAGAATGGACCCGCTATCCTACCAGCCCCGATCTCCTTAAACACCTTCTCCCGAACTACCTCCGGATAAACTCTAGCCGACTTTAAATTCCTCAACTTCCACCCTCTGACCTTACCACAAAAGGAATTCGAAAACCATCACCAAAACCGTCCTGTAGAAACTCCGCATCCCTACGTCTTCCGTAAAGCCTTAGCCACTGTAACATCGCATCAAGTTTCACTGGGGAAGCCCCCATCTCCAGACCCTCCAAAAGGCAGACCTCCCTGTCTCGCCCCCTTAAAACATCTGGACAATGAATGCAATCTCCACAATTTAAGCATTCGTGCTTGAACCTGCACCCATTACCAAACTTGCATTGACCCTCGTTAAACTGCCATCAAGATCCCTTTTTAACACTTGCCGGTGGAGAACTGACTCCTCCCCCACCAGCGCCCCCTGCAAAGGGCAAAGCCTTCTGAGCCCCCATCAGATGTAACCACAGCGTAATGTTCATCTGATCCCACCCCATCCCTGGGTGAACCACCAAACGTTGCCTAAACTGCTCATCGTATTTCCACCACGCCCAACCACCATAAATCCGATAAGCCTCCCAAATCCCATCCACATAACAAAAAAGAGCCGAACAGTGCTGTGGGTTCTTCTCTCCAACCACACTCGCCAAAATACAAAAAGCCCAGAGCCAATTCCCAAACGACTCCGATACCTCTTTTTCCTTTCCTCTTCCTCCTTTAAACCTTCCTTAGACGAATCATCCCTAAACCCTGCCACCTCATCCAAAGGAAGCAGGGAAAAAAGCTCCACATACTCACCCCGCCAGATACCTTCTTTAACCTCTTGTTTCAAATGTACCCCCAAAGGACCATAAAATGACACGTATGCATTCCTCCTGGCCACATCCGCCACCCCTGAGGACTCACCGAGTGAACCCGACACACCACTCGGTCCTATTGAAGCCAGTGCTTCACCACCAAAAGCTCCGCCAACTCTCCCATCTGGCCCACCTGCACCCCTCCATGCTTGAGCCAAATCAACTCCCTGGCTCACACCCCCTTTTGAACCCGACCAAGCTTCAAAGGCCCCCTGGAAAAAAAACATGAGAGAACTCATATCACCTCCACTTCCATTACCTGTCACCACACTAGGTCCAGCCGAACTCCCTGGAACCTCCTGCGCCACACTCTCCGTACCCCACACTCCAACTCCACCGACTCCACCAGCCTGGAAACCACCAAATGGCTGCGGACTCCGCTCCCGAACCAACGGAACTGTGGACGAAAAAACATTTGTGCGATGAGCCTCAGAACCCGAAGTACCATAACCGTTATCCTGCTCCACCACACCAAAATCCGGAGCCACTTCACCTTCACCATCTGAACACCAATTTACTTTGAGGTCCTGAGTGACCTCATCCCGCACAACACCACCCTGTGCCACACCACCGTCCACACCCCAATCCACCAACTGCCTTACCGCCGAAAAATCCGTTCCCAAGACAGACCTCGCTCCACCTCTGGGACCCCTGGTGGACAACCGAACTCTTCTTCTACCCGAGGAACTCCTCGACCTCCGCACTCCTTCTCTCCTGGTAGCGCTCACCACACCACCCCTCCGACCAGAAGGATCCTTAGCCCCCGATACCGGCCCAGAGCTCCTACCTTCCACACTCCTGGAAACGCTCACGCCAGTCTCAGTCCCAACTGCGTCACCTCCAGCCAACATCCGCTGGACCAACCGCCCTCGGCCTCTCACTGCCTCCAACCTCAACCTCTCAGACGCTGATCCACCGCTGGATTCTCCTCCCGGACTGAACCGCTCCGGAGGCCTAGAAACCCTGACAGGCTGAGCTCCCACTTCCGACTCCGCTGCTAGCACCTCCGACAAACTTCTTCTCGCCCACTCCACGATGCCGAGCTGCCTCCCGCACTTCCTGCAACAGCGACTCCAGCTCACGGCCTTCCGCCATACTTAAAGACAATTTAAAAGCAGAAAAGCCGAAAACACCGCTCTCTGACGCAGCTCAAGATTTTTCCAGCTCTACCTCAGGAGAAAAAGGCGTCCAGAGCCCCCCCACATGCGCCTTAAGTACCCTCCTGGTGACTCCTCCCACACCTCTCCCGCTCAAACCTCCACACGCGCTGTAACAGTTCTAGAAAATTCCTCCCTGCGTCCTGGCATCAGAGGCAACTTAAGGGCCCTACGCCTTAGGTGCTTCAGGCCTTCATAATCATGAAATACAATCAATCAATACACAATCTTAGGGCTCTATTACATTCTTCACGCAAAAATACACGGTAAACGCGTGAATTTTTGCACAAAGCGTTAAACGTTAACGCGCATTAATTAACGCTGGTATTACAATCCTCGCGCATTATTTCACCCGTCAAAAAATAACGTGCGTAAAAAAGATGCGGAAAAATGCGCGCGTATTAAGGTTGTGCACAGAAATCGGTGTGCGGACTGTTTTTTTCACGCGATTCAGCCAATCGGAATTAAGAACCTTAATTGTCTCACGTTAAGTTTTTGCGCCTGTCAAAGTCAGGATGTTCTAAAGACATGCCCACACTTTGAATTCATCTTTAGATGGGGGTATACAAACAAATTTATAGCAGATGAATTTACTTCCACATTTTATTCACACAAAAAAAAAACAAATAGCAAAGAGTAAAGTAATATCGTCAAACATAAAGTCTAAAATCCGGTTTCCTTCTAAACCCATTATTCTTTACATCGTTTTGTTGTTCTGAAAATATATATGTTTCGACTAGTGTTAAATCATAACATTATGAAGCCTGATGTTAAGTTATTAGGATCCGTAGCCCTGCCTGTGTGATATCACATTTTTCTTTCCACGTCGAAGTCTACAAACTGGCACCAGTACTGACAGACTATGAAATTATTTCTGTTAGGTTTGCAGTTCAAGTAAAAGAAGCTCTATGTGGCCATCAGACGTATGTTTTTGGAGCTCACAAATCGACATTTCAAGCCGACAGAGTTGGCAATTTTATTAAATTGCATAAAGTATGAAACCGTATGCCTAAATTTGATATACAGAACATTTTATTTGACCTCCGATGGTTATGTAATAGAATGTAAAGCAAGAAAAATAGAGAGATGACTCAATTGCACTCCCCTTGGATTTTCTTACAGCTAAGATTTCTGAAATGCAAGGGCAACGTTGTATGAATTTTACAGACAAGACTGAAACATTGTAAACAAAAAAAGGCACATAAATTGAAAGGAATTGTATACACAGAGAACAACTAAAAATGTTTCACACTCTTTTGTCCACTTTGAGGTTGTTTATTTGCAATGTCTTCCGTGACATTCTACACAGAACCAGTAATAGATTACAGATAAATAAAAAGCTGAATTATAAAGTTAATCCTTATGACATCACACCGTTATGTTGGCCCACATGTGGCTTGAATGAAGAATAATAAATAGAAAACGGGAATCACAATGATGGAATTGAGATAATTTGTTCAATTTCAGCCTCAGTAATACGAGGTGTTGAATATCAGAGATGAAACCTCTGACCACATCTGGAGATGGTAACTTGCTTTAAATAACAAGAATAGCACAAAGCAAAGGTAGTTATAGGGAAGTCAATATCAAATCCAGTTAATTGTGAGATTAATGTGCATGCTTTACACTGTAAAATAATAATTAAGCTCAATAACCATTCAATTAACAGACTGGATGAAACAACATTTATTGGGATATGATCATAAAAAAGGTCAAAGACACGGATTCCATTGATTTCATTATTTTTACACTTTTTCCAAATACTTTTCATCAACACTTGATCCACTGAAAATCAATAGAGTGGAAATCGTAGAATAATCCCCTTTTAAAGTAATTTGAGGGCCTCTTTACTTCAACTCAGGAGTTTCCAATCTGTGCCAGAATACATTACCTTAAAAGTATCTTTACGTAAAACAGACGGTGCTGGGATATAATATAATTTCCTATCATCACCAAAGCAATGATGTTTACCCTCCCTCCTTCCATTATATTATAAGTCGGCACCCTGCAGGTCACAGACCACATATGGATTAGTGTTCATTGTGAATCTGCTGCACAGTCACTGTGAGGAGAGCATTAGTGGCAACACACAAAATTCTGCTAGTTTTCAGGAGCCGCATATACAGAACCTTACATAGCTAGGCAACCTGCTCAACAACTGCCAAACCATGCACTAGTTCATCAGGAATTGGAGAAGAATACAGATGTGCAGCACCACTGGCGTCGTAACGTGGGGGCGGGGGGTGCGGCCCGCACAAGTTGACACCCGCCTTTAGGGTGACACCGTCACCCTAATGGCAGGTGTCTCACCCTCCGCCACGTATTCGCTCCCTGCGAGCGTCTGAAGCATGCAGCTTCGGCGCTCGCCTGGAGGAAAAACGTCACCTGCCAATCGTGGCTGGTCACGTGGCTCCCCCAGGCGAGCGCCCAAGCTGCATGCTTCGGACGCTCGCAGGGAGCGAATACGTGGCGGAGGTGAGCTGGGGCATATCCATGAGGAGCTGGGGCAGTATCCATCTGGTGCTGGGGCATTATCCATGAGGTGCTGGGGCATATCCATTTGCTGGGGAAGTAATCCATCTGCTGGGGCATATCCATTTGCTGGGGCAGTATCCATGAGCTGCTGGGGCATATCCATGAGCTGCTGGGGCCACTGGCATCGTAACATGGGGGCGGGGGTGTGGCCCGCACCAGGTGACACCCGCCTTTAGGGTGACACCGTCACCCTAAGGGCGGGTGTCTCACCCTCCGCCACGTATTCGCTCCCTGCGAGTGTCCGAAGCATGCAGCTTCGACGCTCGCCTGGAGGAAACACGTCACCAGCCAATCGCGGCTGGTCACGTGGCTCCCCCAGGCGAGCGCCCAAGCTGCATGCTTCGGACGCTCGCAGGGAGCAAATACACGGCGGAGGTGAGCTGGGGCATATCCATGAGGAGCTGGGGCAGTATCCATGAGCTGCTGGGGCATATCCATGAGGTGCTGGGGCATATCCATGAGCTGCTGGGGCATATCCATGAGGTGCTGGGGCATATCCATGAGCTGCTGGGGCATGTCCATGAGGTGCTGGGGCAAATCCATGAGCTGCTGGGGCATATCCATGAGGTGCTGGGGCATATCCATGAGCTGCTGGGGCAAATCCATGAGGTGCTGGGGCATATCAATGAGGTGCTGGGGCATATCCATGAGCTGGGGCAAGATCCATGAGCTGGGGCAATATATCCATGAGCTGGGGCAGTATATCCATGTGCTGGGGCATATCCATGAGCTGGGGCATATCCATGAGCTGGGGCAAAATCCATGAGAGGAGCTGGGGCAAAATCCATGAGAGCAGCTGGGGCATTATCAATTAGAGCAGCTGGGGCAGTATATCCTTGAACTGGGGCAGTATATCCTTGAGCTGGGGCAGTATATCCATGAGCTGGGGCAGTATACAAGCTGCATGCTTCGGACGCTCGCAGGGAGCGAATATGCGGTGGAGGTGAGCTGGGGCATATCCATGAGGAGCTGGGGCAGTATCCATCTGGTGCTGGGGCATTATCCATGAGGTGCTGGGGCATATCCATTGGCTGGGGCAGTATCCATGAGGTGCTGGGGCATATCCATGAGGTGCTGGGGCAAATCCATGAGGTGCTGGGGCAATCCATGAGCTGCTGGGGCATATCCATGAGCTGCTGGGGCATATCCATGAGGTGCTGGGGCAATATCCATGAGGTGCTGGGGCATATCCATGAGCTGGGGCAGTATCCATGAGCTGGGGCAATATCCATGAGCTGGGGCATATCCATGAGCTGGGGCAATATCCATGTGCTGGGGCAGTATATCCATGAGCTGGGGCATATCCATGAGCTGGGGCATATCCATGAGCTGGGGCAAAACCAATGAGAGGAGCTGGGGCAAAATCCATGAGAGCAGCTGGGGCATTATCAATTAGAGCAGCTGGGGCAGTTTATGCATGAGAGCAGCTGGGGCAGTATATGCATGAGAGCAGCTGTGGCAGTATATCCATGAGAGGAGCTGGGGCAGTATCCATGAGAGGAGCTGGGGCAATATCCATGAGAGGAACTGGGGCAATATCCATGAGAGGAGCTGGGGCATATCCATGTGTGCTGGGGGCAGTATCCATGAGAGCTGGGGCAATATCCATGTGTGAGCTGGTCTGGGGCAATATATCCATGTGTGAGCTGGTCTGGGGCAATATATCCATGTGTGAGCTGAGGCGCAATATATCCATATGTGAGCTGAGGCGCAATATATCCATATGTGAGCTGGGGCAATATATATCCATGGGTGAGCTGCTGGGGGCAATATATAACTGTGAACTGGGGCAATATATCCATATGTGAGCTAGGGGCAATATATATCCATGGGTGAGCTGCTGGGGGCAATATATATCCAGAGCTGCTGGGGGCAATATATCCAGAGCTGCTGGGGGCAATATATATCCATGTGTGCTTTCACTGCCTTCGAACAGACAACGTACTTGCTGGCAGCTGGCAAAAAGTTGTGTGAGCATATGAGAGAGCTCCACAGCAATAAACCTCTCAGTAATGTGCGCTGTGTGTATGAGCATTCAGTGTTATATGGGAGTACTGATTTAGGAGTAAGAGTAGTTAAAAAAAATCTGTAAAACTCGGGGGGGGGGTGACACCATAAGTTACCGCACCGGGTGACACCAACCCTAGTGACGCCACTGTGCAGTACTCAACCACAGTCTGTTTAGGATTTTTAATAACCTTTTTTATCAATATACAGGCATAATGAGTTCTGCTATCGACCTGGCAGCTGTAATATGGCGTTGGAAAGGCAGACCTTCAGCAAAGAGGTGCCTCATCATCTTTTCCTGCAAGTAAAAAGTGTTTTGAAAGTAAATAGTGGCAAACACTATCATCATAGTGAGTTTATTTATAACATTTCTATATGGTACTTTTATAGGTAACTAACGCAGAAAACATGGGTTCTTAATTTGGATTGGGCCTGTCACATCACTACCGCAACAATGGTATTGGCTGACACTGCGGGGTCGATTACCTCTGAGAGCATGGTTGCCGTTTAGTGATGTGACACAGGTTACGCCCAGTGTTTCGGATGCAGACTGCTGTGAGGCTGTGCCATTTATTGGCACTCAGCCATTGTGTCATCACGATGGCCTAATTGCGCAAACAGCATCATGCACACACACATTTTGGTGCTCTAAAGTGTCAGCCAATTGGAAGTATGCCACTCCTATTTAAGACCTCTCCCTTCACTATCACATTGCCCTATTGTGGCTTCATACCCTTTAGTGCACGTTAATCTTTAGTACCGACCATTGTCTTGCAGTTACTGACCTGACTTGCTTTGGACTATTCTGGCTTTCTGTATCCCCTTGTATCTCAAACTGTAAGCTTCTCTTTCTCACAACCTCAGCTACTGTATTGACTACCCTTTTAGACATTTTTTTTTTATTTCTTATAGTTACATACATACTACGAAAAAAAGAGGTGCGTCCATCGAGTTCAGCCTTTCAGCCAACTCCTACTCCTATTGATCCCAAACAAGGGGAAACAAAACCGTCTGAAGAGCTTGTTCTATGTTATTTGTTTGTTGTTAGTTTTCACCGGCCATTCTACGGATCGGTAGGGCTTTGTTTGTGTGTTCTTGTATCATTTGTTTCTTTATTGTCTTCCTCTGTTTGTCAGGCTCAGATCTATTTCTCTATCTGTTTGGTTGGTGATCCTACATGAATAGGCCAATGGTCTTTAACCATTGTGAAGTCTAGGCTTGTGCACCGATTTTTTTTTCGGTTCGATTCGGTTCGATTTTTCGGATTTTTAAACTTTTCGATTCGGCTCGTTTCGACCGATTTCTGTTTCGATTCGGTTCGGCTCGATTAGTTTTTTGTGTACTCTTTTTTTTCGGAATATCGACCATTTTTCGGATTTTCGTGTCACTTAGCTCGTTTTTTGTATCGACTTTTCGTGATTTCGGAAATTTTCGTTTTTCGGAATTGTGCATGTTTTCGGAATTTCGACCATTTTTCGTATTTCCGTGTCACTTAGCTTGTTTTTTGTATCGACTTTTCGTAAGTTCGGAAATTTTCGTTTTTTCGGAAAGTCTGTTCTCCTCGTTTCAAAGCAATAAATTTCGATTTGACACATTTCAAGTCCATTCGAAAATTCCGAAAATATTTCGTTTCGGCTCGGAAAACTTTTCGGATCTGCCATTTTCGAATCTAAAAATTTTCGGAAATTCGGCCGCATCGGAAAACACGAATCGTGAAATTTCGTGAAAATTCCGAAATTCCGAAACCCGAAACGCACATCCCTAGTGAAGTCCAGCCCTTTTAAGGACTGGTACGGCACCTGGGTAAAAGGTTACTGACTCAACTATCTCCAATCTTTAAAGGGCCCTTGTTGAGGATATTATCTGAACCTCATACATTACATATACATTTTGATTACAGACTTCCATTCCAGTATTTATTACAGTTGACAGAAAACGTTATTCGTCCTAATGTCATGAAGTGCTTACAGAAGTTCCAGAAAATATTGCTTTAAAACAAGGTTTTGTATTTCACCCAAAAAGTATCTGTTTTTTTGTAAATCAAGAACAATTTATTCAGAAGATAAGATTTCTACCATTGTTTTTTTCCCATTTGGAATTGTTATTGTCAGTGCTTTGTCCAAAGGTTTCACCCTACATTATACACCACAGCAGAAGTTACTTTTACGATGGATGCAATATCCTCACTTTCATGTAATCAAGCATAAATGTATATCAGACATACACAGGAGGAAAAGAGTGTAAACCTTTTTCATTATTTCGAAAGTGTGTGATTAAATTTGATTAGATTAAGCAAAGTAAAAGCACATATAATTATTGTTTTGTACCACATATGCAAAAGAACACTCTTATATTTCACAGTGGGTGCGTTTTGACCTGAAGGCATTGCTATCCAGACAGAAACATGCTGTTTCTATAAGTTACAAACAGGATTAACTAAAATTTTAACCTAATTGTACTTTTCCATAATGCTCATATCTACATATCGTAATGATAGTTCACCACAAAAAATTTGTATTTATTCTGTGCTTCCCCCTGAAAATGAAAATATTCACACACAATGATATTGATCACTACAAACCCAAGGGGAAGTTCCAAAAATAATGCATATGAAGTGAAAATGTTCCTTCCTAGCTTTCTTTTTCTTATACATGGAAAGTAAAAGTGAACTGTTGACTCCAAGAGGGCCTCAGTAAATCGAACTGATTACTGGTTGAAATATCTGTACTGGAAGTAATTACAGACATAGATTGCGCACAAGAGTTGCATCTGAAAGACAGACGATTGCAAGACAGCAGGGAAGCAGTTGTAAGAATGAGAATGTATAAAAGTCATATGGAAGCTGCTAATTAAACTACGATGATGCAGATTTGGAACAATTGAACAGTAACTACCATTTAATTACATGCACTAAAAATACATATTTAAACCCAAGGGCTTGAAGATTGAAGTTAAGAGCTCACAATCACTTCCACACTTTATATAAATGATAGTAGGCACTCAGGATTCATGCTTTTTATATGAAATCTTCCCTATATCAAATACAGTTGTTTGTGCCAGCATCCAAAGTACTTGTTACTATGGAAATTTTTTTAAGGATTCTGTTGAGTCAGACCTTTTGTGAACTTTCCATTCATTACGTCATCAATTTAACAAACCATCGTATTGAGGATTATTTGCAATTACAGTTGATCTTTGGTCTTCAGGATCATCTACATACATGTGAGTTTGATAGTCGCCCCTATTTTTGTGTGTGTATTTTTTTTAAACATAAAAGTTTTTGTTTTAATAGACGCAGAAAATAAAATACACAATACATCAACAATAAATGAAACAACAGAGGGGGAGGACAAAGAAATAAAAGTTAAAAAGAAAAAAAAAAAAAACGATAAGGAAGGGGAACAGGATGCACACATATAAAAAGTTGTAAAAGCTTAATAGGCTCGCAATATTATCGAAACAGCACAGCTAATACATGAGAGGCAGTACAAAAGAAAAAAAAAAAATAGACCGGACCTATCATAAAGTTGACTTATGCGTATCTCAAATAAACCAGTGGTCTTTACGGTGACAGGGAGTCCCCATAAAATCCCTGGCCATTCCTTCTAAAAGCCGAATCTCCCCCAACCTAATCTTAATCTCCGACATAGTTGGGATCTGTAAAGATTTGTCCTAACCTCAACATCTGAGGAAAGGGATTTAGGGGTCATTATTTCAGAGGATCTAAGGGTAAGTAGTCAATGTAATAGAGGAGCAGGAAATGCTAGCAGAATGCTTGGTTGTGTAGGGAGAGGTATTAGCAGTAGGAAAAGGGAAGTGCTCATGCCACTGTACAGAGCACTGGTGAGACCTCACTTGGAGTACTGTGTGCAGTACTGGAGACCGTATCTCCAGAAGGATATAGACATCTTAGAGAGAGTTCAGAGAAGGGCTACTAAAATGGTGTACGGCTTGAAGGAGAAAAGTTACCAAGAAAGGCTTAATGATCTTAACATGTACAGCTTGGAAAAAAGACGAGACAGAGGAGATATGATAGAAACATTTAAATACGTAAAGGGAATCCACAAGGTAGAGGAAGGGAGTATATTTAAAAGGAAACAAAATAGCAAAACAAGAGGACATAGTCTTAGATTAGAGGGGCAAAGGTTTAAAAGTAACATCAGGAAGCATTATTTTACTGAGCGGGTGGTGGATACATGGAACAGTCTTCCAGTAGAAGTGATAGAGGCCAAAACAGTAATTGAATTTAAGCAGGCATGGGATAGGCATAAGGCTATCCTAAACAAAAGATAAATCCAGGTCAAGTATCCATGTAATTGGGCAGACTAGATGGGCCGAAAGGTTCTTATCTGCCGACATTTTTCTATGTTTCTATGTTTCTATGTTTCTAGAGTCGAGGAGAGTAGAAGAGACAGGAAGGAGGTTAGCCAGAACCTGCTTTTGGAACTTAGAAAGAGTTTGGGGGAAACATTTGGAGTAGGAGTAATTCAGGGATAGGGTATATCACAGATCCCAATATCGTTGGCACCAAGGGCTGCCACGTCTTCCCAAAACTTTGCTAGCCACGAACAACTCCACCAAATGTCGTAAAAGAAGCCTATCCCCAGTTGCATCTCCAACATTGCATCAAAACCTTGAGGTTGTAGTGATGCTCCCTGTCTGGTGTAATATACCAGAGATATAACAATTTCTTTTTGGCCTCTGTCAAGGACACCCATCTAAACTTAGCAGTATCCAGTAAAAAACAGTCTTTCCACTGAGTCTCAGTGAAGACTGTGCCCAAGTCCCTTTCCCAGTTAACCATAAAGTAGCATTTAACTGCAGCTTGTTGAGTCAACAACAGACGGTAAGTCATGGAAAGAAGTCGCACAGTGGGCGATGGAGTGGTGTGTCTGTATTTTTTAATAAAATCATACTTTTTTTTCTTACCATTCTGCCGTTTATATAAAAACACAAATAAAATATTCTAAATGATCTTTGTGCATGTTGGGTGCTAGTCATGATCTAAGAGTTCAACGAGCAATTTACTGTTGCTGGCACAATGGAATTCTGTTAGCCTATTAAAAATCGTAGATGCTGATTTGCTGCTGATATCACATGTTCTCGGTAGCCTCGTTTGTTTTGGCAACAAATTTCTCTGAGGGGGTTAAAAATGATGATGCCACTCCAAGATGGCTGCCTCTATACTGAAGCACAGAACTTCATGGCAGAATTAATGTTATTTAAACTTACTTTACTTTGATTAGGAGAAAATAATATTTTCACTTTAGCATTATTGGTTTCACATGCCTTGCGTAAAGAAAATTTCTGAAGAAAATGCCATTTAGGCTAGGGTCAGATGAGCACATTTTGTGCGGACTGTGCGTCCGTGCACAACAGACGTACTTTCTGACTGACGACAAGTTAGTGACCACACAGTCCGCTTTTGTGACTGATGTTTTTTTTGACTGATGTAGATGGGAAATAAAATTAATATGAAAAAACATTTTGTCTGTCAAAAATGCTGGACGTCAAAAATGCGGACCGTCTGACTACGTTCCATCACTCACACACAAAGCTATGCGGACGTTGCGGACGTGGCGCACTCCGCACGTCCGTTCTAGCGGTTTTACGTTCTTGCCTAACTTGCGTCTGTTTGCTGCGTCCGTTGGGCATCCGCACTTCTGTGCGGACGTACTTCGTGTGTGGGTCTCTATTGATCATAATTGTATGCTACCACGGACGTTAAAAATGTGCGGCAACACGGACGTGATCACTGCGTTTGTCTGACCTGAGCCTTACACTTGAATGTAGTCACACCTACACTTCAAATAACATGTTTATAAAAGGTACATTCATCCTCAAAATCAGTGAATGTGAAGATCAGCTTTGAATAACTGCAAAGATATAACTAATGTGAGACAATGACAACGTTTGTTAATTAAAAGGTAAAATATGGCAATAATTTCATATAAATTACAATTTATTATCATATTTCATAACATGAATACTAAGATAAATTTGTAAAAACACTCAATAAAACATGGTTTTCTGAGAGTATAATGAAATATTGTATTAAAATTATTTTTCCTTATATAGCAATACTCCGCTGTATGTCTGCAATATGTTTATTTACCAGCTATAAAATCTACAAGCTGCAAGTGGTATATATGATATAAAAGCCTTATCGCTTCTGCAAAACTGGAAATCTAAGGTTTTGTTTGAAAAATTAGATGAGTAAAATCTATAAAAAACATATTAGGAATTTAAAGAAACTCTGGTTCTGTTTGCCACATTCTAAGAATTTTCTAATCATTCATTCTGTTAAAATCCATCAGCTGATAACCTAAGGTATATAAGCAAAATCATACTTTGCTATATCATCACGCATCGCTTATTCAGCTAGAATACCAAAATCCTGGATTATTGTTTTGTTTTTATACATTCACCGCCTATATAGTAAACTTTGATATATGAGCTATCCTCAACAGAAGAAAACAAGAACATTGACAAATGACAGATACTTTCAACACCACCAGGCTTGACACTCAATTCGAAAAGATCTGACCCATTAACTATTGTGTTGACCTGTACAGCGGACCCCTTGGCCGCGTAAGGTAGAGCAGTGACCTATAATTCTAAAAAATTATTCCCAGTAAGGAAAACAGGTTGGTTATGTGCTAACCGAAAAAAAAAAAAATCTAGATGCCCACACTATCCAGACGTGGTTAACATCAGACATTACTCTGTGCTGTCTGAGCAGCTGTTCAAATAAGCCATTGCCCTAAGGAAATGGATCTACAAATGCATATTTAATGCACACTCAATGTGTAGCTTAACTAAAGCCCAGATGCAAAATCTTAAAAGGATAACAAATAGGTGCCTTGCCACGCACCTGGTCATACTATTGTAGATGTGGGAAAATATAGAACTTTTCCAAGCTACTTGTTTCAAAATACTTTTGTGCCCCAGAATTATCTGTGATATTCCGTAGGGGTTATTTACCAAATGGTTACTTTGCAGAGAATTGTGAGGAAACAACAAATCACAAGTAAAAAAAATAGCTGTATTTGGAATTTTTTTCAAACTTTAGTGTTCCTTCAGTTAATCCATTTTGGCCTAGAATTTGTAAGTGTCTAGCTATTCTCCACCAGCTGTTACCTCGTAACAAATAACCACCCCCTTCTTGTTTGAGCCATTCTTGGACGCACACGGGTGGAGTGTCCACTCGTAGTCGGATCCAAATTTGTTATTTTTTTCAAATTTTTCTGGGTTACCCCCTAAGGGCTGAACAAGTGTTTAATGAATGAACAAATAAATTAAAATACTGTATTTATTTTTGCACTTTTGATTGTTAAATAGCCACCCCCTACCCTCATGACTGGAGAATTTAGTGTTCCTTTTCTTTAAAAAAAAATTCAAATTCTTTATTTATGGTTTTATAAAAGTCACAGAGAAGCAAGTAAAAAGCGCGCATAAAAGTCTCATGAGTAACAAAAACAAACAGTAATGGTCATCGTGGGCTAACTAGCCATGTAACACAAAAGAGAGCCATAGAAGAGAAGAGGGAGAGATGGGGGGGGGGTAAGGGAAAAAAATAAAGAGCACTAAATAAGAATATAAATCGCTGAAACAGCAAGGGGGGCAGCAGGTAAAGTACAGCAAACACCTCCAACTCACATACGAACATACAGAAACCAGTGGGCAGCAGGACAGGGGTCCCAGCACCAAGCAAGGTGGTCAGAGACATGGTATCCGCCTGTGCAGAGCCTCAAACACACCTGTCATTACATCACACGTAACAGGTAAGAGAAAGTGGTAGGGGAAGGGAAGAGATCAGGACAAAGAGGGAAAAGAACAACAACAGACACCTTACAGAAAATAAAAAATCCCCAGCAATGTCCAAAAAACAACTCTTTTTAATATATGTTAATGATTAATGCAAGTTAATTGTGATTCTTAATGAGTGATTCACAAAGCATTGTGGTGTTTGCCAGCATTGCGAGCACTGGCAAAATCTGACGGCATGGCATTGTTGACTAACGGCGGCATTACAGAGAGCTAAAACAGAAAGAGTGACATGAGAAGCTGCTCAGTAAAGCTTCTCTTGTTGCTCTTTGGAATTTATTTTTGTGAAATGCCCCTTTTTATCAGCATTGCAACACTAGCGATTTTCACTGGTGTATGTAATACCGCAAACTCCGGCGCTTTCAGACTAACCTTTTAGTATTATTCTATCTCTGTGTATATATACTACCAGACCTCATTTTTATACCACACTGAGGCAAAATTTATCATGGAATCTTCAACCCCTTCTTCATTCCATACTGTGATCGTATTTACACCATCAGCAATAGCAGACACAACAGCCCCGACATTGTGCTAATGCAATCTGGGGCTATGCTGTGACTTTGGAAATTAAATTCTTTTGTTGCAAACTAATTTTGTTTGCATTTGGGCTCCAGAAAGTGCCCCCAAGGTTTTAGCACTGTGGGCATGATGCACAAGGAGTTTACACTTTTTAAATCCAGCTGGGATTGTTTCTGACGGACAGTTCCCCAGCTAATCCTGCACGGAGCTCAGCACTGTAGTAACTTCATTTAACCAGCAGAAAACGACATATGTTTTAGTTTCCTTTTAAAAAAACTCCCTTCCTCTACCTTGTTGATTCCCTTTACGTAGTTACAGTCAGGTCCAGAAATATTGGGACATCGACACAATTTTAACATCTTTGGCTCTATTCACCACCACAATGTAGTTGGAATGAAACAAACACAATGTGCTTTAACTGCAGACTGTCAGCTTTAATTTGAGGGTATGTACATCCAACTCAGGTGAACGGTGTAGGACTTACAGCAGTTTGCAGATGTGCCTCCCACTTGTTAAGGGACCAAAGGTAATGGGACAATTGGCTTCTCAGCTGTTCCATGGTCAGGTGTGTGACATTCCCTCATTACCCCAATTACAATGTGCAGATAAAAGGCCCAGAGTTCATTTCAAGTGTGCTATTTGCATTTGGAATCTGTTGCTGTCAATTCTCAAGATGAGATTCAAAGAGCTGTCACTATCAGTGAAGCAAGCCATCATTAGGCTGAAGAAACAAAACAAACCCATCAGAGAGATAGCAAGAACATTAAGCGTGGCCAAAACAACTGTTTGTAACATTCTCAAAAACAAGGAACGCACCGGTGAGCTCAGCAACACCAAAAGACCCGGGAGACCACGGAAAACAACTGTGGTGGATGACCGGAGAATTCTTTCCCTGGTGAAGAAAACACCCTTCACAACAGCTGGCCAGATCAAGAACACTCTCCAGGAGGTAGGTGTATGTGTGTCAAAGTCAACAATCAAGAGAAGACTTCACCAGAGTGAATACAGAGATACATAAATGTAAACCATTGGTGAGCCTCAAAAACGGGAATGCCAGATTACAGTTTGCCAAACAACACCTAACAAAGCCTTCACAGTTCTGGAACAAGATCCTATGGACAGATAAGACCAAGATCAACTTGTAACAGAGTGATGGGAAGAGAAGAGTATGGAGAAGGAAAGGAACTGCTCATCATCCTAAGAATACCACCTCATCAGTGAAGCATGGTGGTGGTAGTGTCATGGCGTGGGCATGTATGGCTGCCAATGGAACTGGTTCTCTTGTTTTTATTGATGATGTGTCTGCTGACAAAAGCAGCAGGATGAATTCTGAAGTTTTTCGGGCAATATTATCTGCTCACATTCAACCAAATGCTGCAGAACTCATTGGACTTGGACGGCGCTTCACAGTGCAGATGGACAAGTTTTTGAAGGGACAGAAGTGGAATGTTATGCAATGGCCAAGTCAATCACCTGACCTGATTCCCATTGAGCATGCATTTCACTTGCTGAAGACAAAACTGAAGGGAAAATGCCCCAAGAACAAGCAGGAACTGAAGACAGTTGCAGTAGAGGCCTGGCAGAGCATCACCAGGGATGAAACCCAGCGTCTGGTGATGTCTATGCTTTCCAGACTTCAGGCTGTGATTGACTACAAAGGATTTGCAACCAAGTATTAAGAAGGGAAAGTTTGATTTATGATTATTATTCTGTCCCATTACCTTTGGTCCCTTAACAAGTGGGAGACACATCTGCAAACTGCTGTAAGTCCCTACACCGTTCACCTGAGTTGGATGTACATACCCTCACATTAAAGCTGACAGTCTGCAGTTAAAGCACATTGTGTTTGTTTCATTCCAACTCCATTGTGGTGGTGTATAGAGCCAAAGATGTTAGAATTGTGTTGATGCCCCAATGTTTCTGGACCTGACTGTACTGTATATGTTTCTATCATATCTCCTCTATCTCGTCTTTCTTCCAAGCTATACATTTAACGTAAAACGCTGTCAAAACTGTTGGTGCTGTATAAATTATGATAATAATTGTCCATCAACACTCAGTGATGTCTTAATTAAATATCAGGCCAATCATAAAGCTAATATTTATATTATAACTTTGAAAGTTTATGACCACAGTTACACTATATATATATATATACAGTATATATATATATATATCTCAATCCACATTTAGGTAAAGAGACTAATTAACTAACTGACAGTGTACACACTTTTTTGCTTACGGCAAGATAGATAAATTTAACATACAATCAGGATTGTCGTTTTAAAAGGCACAGCAAGGTAAAGTCAAACAGGTGGTAATAAGCAATCTTTAGACTTTATGAATTTCAAGTGCCTACTTAAACATAAATAAAATGTATAGTTGTTGTTATTATTACCGTTATTATAATTTATTAAGCAGCAAATCATTCTGCAGTGCTTTTTACTAAATAATGTGAAATTAAGCTTACAAAATTACTGATAATGGAGAATAACAAAAGAAGAGGTATTGGCCTGCTGTTTATATCTTTCAATATATCTGTATTCTTTATTTTTGGTGCGCGTCATTTAGTCCAGAATAAGATGCACAGAGGACCTTGCTTAGACTATCTTACACCTCTTCATGAAACAGTATGTTCCTCCCATTGTTGTAACACAAACAGTTGTGATAACCTCTGTTGCGTGTCTTTGAGTGTCATACAGTGTCTAATGCAAAATTCACAGTGTGTGTCCGAATGATGCACCAGCACGTCCCACCATATGTGTATGCAGTAAATTGCGTGTGACCTTGCCTGCATTACCAAGCCTCTTCTCTTGACCTTTTTTGTGCAAACCGGACTTTGATATTGCTGCTGGCAGTAACCTCTATTTGCTGAACAGCCTTTACTATTATGACACCTTTGAAGCTATTTATGGCACATTGCCCCAGGCCAGAAGCTAAAGTCTACTTTCAATATACTGAAAAAGACTTTTCTCGACCACCTCAAATTTTGATAAATAAGGATCCTCAAACACTTTGAAGTCCATATTATATGTGAGTAGTGACAGTTGCCTTCTGTTGAGAAAAAAATAAATGCTATGATAAACATTTTAAAAGACTATAAATTAAATTATGGGATTTAGAATAACTCTCTGAATCATATGATTTGGGAATTACTCCGTATTTTCCAATTTTGTCCTAAGATTTGGAGAAAGAATCTCAACTCACCAAAAATTGTGTTCTGCCATGTCATGTGGACCATCTAGAAATTCAGTTTTGTCACACCATGCTATTCCTAAATAAATGTTGCCTCTATCCCAACTGGAGGAAGCAAGTGCAGGCCATGATGGTATTTTTTCCGAATCACGGATATATGGATTCTAATTAAAAGGTCTAGAGTTACTGTATAATAGCTCAATAAGAGGACAAGAAATTTGGGGGTGACTGAATTCCTTAGATAAGTGAAAGTTGGCTTATATGACTGAGAAACTTGTGAATCGATGGACAAATACACAGTGGAGGCTCACACAGAGCCATGAAGAAATAGGACAATGGTCTAAAAGCCATGGAGATGCCACATTATATACAAAATAAATTGCACTAGCAAAATCTGTTTCATGCATATACTTAGGTACCTGGGATAAAATGTGTAACCCATTAAGGATAGATAATTACAGCATTCTCCTGATGTCATTCAAAAGTCTGCACTCAAACTTTTACTCTAATCTATAACCTTTATTAGTGTCTGGCTTTCTTCTTAATGATAGCTGTCTGTCTTATTTGTCTCCAACATACCAACAGGTACAGTCATTGCTTCCAAAATCTCTACTTTTCACTCGACGAGTAAGTTCATGAACATTTATTGATTTTTTTCCTTTTCTGAAAGAATACTGTTTCCAAATATATACGATTTATTAAAAATTAATTTCAAAATAATTCTATTGGATATTATGTTTTTGGATAGGAAAACTACTAATCCAACATGAAGAATCTGTCACTTGCTCACTACTTTGTGTTAGACTTTTGTATTTCTCTACTCAGAAGATACCTTTGTGGGAACTAGTCAATTCAAGTGAAAGAACGTTAGATGCCATAAAGAAGTATAATTTCTCTTAGTCAAATTTGAATGGAGAAATCCATTGGCCGTTCAGCTACGTAGAAAGGTGTACGTGGGAACAGTGCAAGAAATGGGCTTTTGTATCATAAAATGTACAATATAGATTGAGGTACCCCTTTGATCAAGTTGGAGTTCGTGGCTCCCAATGACAGTCCACTTTGTTTCCCAAAAGTCTCAATTTACTCAAGGAGTTCTCATGGATAGATACATCATTGCAGCTGTACTTAAGTTAAGACTTCAGTACTATCTGTTTATCATTCTGATGTAGGAGCTTGGCATGCAGTAGGAGAGCAAAGTAAGGGGACAACAAAACAAATGGGCAAATACAATGATCTAACAATCCAGCAAACAATTGGAGGTCAAGGACAGACAGTGATCAAACAGGAACAATCAGGAAAAAACTGAGTTCAAAAGTCAGGTAGGCATCAGAAACTGCTCTGGGAGGTGTGAATTACAGGGAGGCACAACAAAACTGAGCACCTTCCCATAGAGAGAGAGGTTTATGTTGGGTGTTTAAGTAACCGTCTGTGTGCATCTGTTGTCTTACCTCTTCCCAGTCCCCCCTCTTCTTATAGGAGGATAAAGAAGGTGACCCCGCATCCCAAGACACCATTTCCAGAGAGGAAACCCTCTACACATCACACAACTGAAACCAGCGTGCTTGCTGGGCTGGCACAAAGGTTCTGGGGGGAGACCCCAGTTTCCCATGCTCAACCTGAGTCACAGTCATGTGGTGAGCATTGAGCCAGTGGCTGCCTCATGTGTCCAGCGAAGACTTGGATGCCAGACTCGACCATATCCCAAGGGACAACACCAAGACACCCCATGAATGGAAGTCTGACACTGGTGCATAATTTAAGCATGACCATATCAGTAACATTTAGGCTAGATTAACAACAAGCAAGTTTAAAGACTACCAAGAGATCATCAAAGCAGGCAATTTATGGGGTGTAGAAATATGGCCATAGGGTTGATATTGCAAAGCATTTATTAATCAATGCACATGATTGAACGCAAATGATCATAATTTATGATTATATACTGTTTTGTTTTATGGTTTAAGGTCTCCCTCTTCACATTTGGGGTTTTCATCATGATAACAAACATGAGAAGCAACAGTTTGTAATTATTTACAGGTTTTAAGTAATAGACGTGTAACGTAGGCGCACCCTAAAATTTGGCCTGTGCATGTCTCTGGTCTCAGTACACTCGTCAGCATCAGTAACAAATGGCTCAAATGGTCATTGAAGCATGGGTGAAGTAGACCAAAGAGTACAAAACACATGGGGCATTAAAGCTGGCATACAGAAAAAAAAGAGGAAGGGAGAAGGGAAATACACAATAAATGGATGTCTGAAAACCACATTATAAAGAGGATCTTATCCCGTTCTTAGCCACAACCTAGCCACAACACTGATGACAGTGCTGAATGCCTGCAACTGATCAGCTCTATTTTCAAGGTACCTAGCTGAGTGGAGAAACATACCCCCAAAGCTCACTGTTTCCATTCAAAGATCTGCTGTTTGTCTAAATTCATTGATATTATGGAATATGACTGAGCCTGGAAGGTTTCTATGCCTGGGTAATTGTAAGGGTAAATCGTTACTGGTCCACAGGTGAAGCTGATTACAAGCAATCACTCATGTATAGAGACCGGCTAGAGGCATATCCTGTCATCTCTTTTAACTCCCCTTGATCTGCATCAGCTTGCCTAAAAGAATGTGCAACCAGGATAATTCTACAAGAAGGATGTCTGATACATTTTCTAAATGAACATGGTTAATTCTGCTCCATTTCTTCCAATCAGGAGGAACTGGAAATAAAGATAAATGTCCAGGCAAGAAAGTAAATTGTAGAACTGCATTGTCTGATCATAAGTGTCTTAACTAATAAGGATTTGTTAGTACTGGCTCCAGGTAGCCGTTACAGCGCTTGGGAAGTTTGAGATGCCTGTTCCACACCAACTTGTGGGGGAAAAAAGTGAGCATAATTTAAATTGCATTTCACTTTGCATTCTTCCTGAAAATTGGATAATTCAAGCTTCTACGTATGGTTTTTGCACCATCCCCAAATAACACCGCGTAGAATTCAGATTTCAGTGTTGCGACAGCAACCGTTTACTTAAGTCCATTTGTAAAATACTACTAAAATGCAGAGTTAATTACATACTGTGGTGAATAATGTTCCATTAAAGGACTCTCTCTGTGATAAAATCAGTACTACCACAATTAATCCTAATCACAGGACCTGCTCCATGTGAAATACACTTTTCAGAGAGCAGTTGATAACCATGCTGAGACACATTGCTGGGTTACTAAAATGTCAATTTAAGATGCTGCTTCAATCCAGTGTGACAAAATGACTTTATGTGATTGTATCAGCTGATTAACTGTTAATTTTTCATAATAATGAAACTGTACTAGTATCCTTCCTAATAAGTGGAGGATATTTTAGAAATCATCATCGAGCCTCAGTCATTACATGGAAAGCTCCTTTTTAAAAATGTTCTCTCCCGCTTAAATTATGCTGATATATCTGTTCTTCTGTTGTTCTTTATCTACAAGCTAATTACACCTTCCATATTCTTTTCATCTTTCAATAATGGCATTTAAAGCCTAGACAGTTTACAGTTTCTTTATAGACACTTTCTTCTGTTACCTAGATCTGTAATTATCTATCTATCTATCTATCTATCTATCTATCCGCGTATCCACGTATCCATCCATATCTGAATTTCTGTGCATTTTTCAAATGTAAACAGAGGTTCAATCTGACCATTTTAATTTATTAGTTATTTTATGTTAATTTCTAAGTAATTTGTGAATGTTTAAGACCTTTGCTCCAGAGAGCAGTTTGAACTGATTGAGGCTGTAATCAATGTAAATGAATTGTATCAAATAGATTTTATCATTGTATAATTTGTGAAAGTTAAGGGTAGCACATTCTTGAAAATGCCACCAATATCCCATTTTAACACTGATCTCAATAGTCAGAGCTTTGAGTTCATTTCCCATTGGCAGATAGACATGATGCGTTGGTGGCAGCCATGGTGATGTGTTCCTTCACAAAGCAACTGTGTAAGTGCCACTGGGTTCTGGGTAACACTGCTGTGTTGCCATGGCAACATGTTGATTCATCATCTGCTGCTTGGGATTGAAAAGAAAGCATGGCAACTACAAACACCACCAAAACATAAATACAAGGGAAAAATGGGTTTACGTTCACATTCAGCAAGCAAATGCTTTATATAAACAACGCATTGATATGTTGCAATGGCCATCACTATAACCACAAATACATCTTTTTTCATTAATGAATTGTGACAGTGTGATTAGGGGCAGGGTGGTAGACAACAGGTTTATCAGCAGGCGAATGGAGTACTCCCTTTTTCCCCTATAGGGTTAATACATGGCAGATTCCTGATTAGGACTGCCCTGACCTTATAGGAGATGTCGTTCCCTCTGAGAGGTCAGTCTTGGTGCTATGTGAACCAGGGAAGGAAGCACAGTCGTGAACAGAAGGTAAGTATATTTGATTTTGTTTTCCCTGATTGGTAAGCGGCTTAGCTGCCTAATATTTCATACAGGAATTCTGGATGTTTATTTAGCCTCTGCATAAAGGAGTAGGAGTTTGTTTTATATTTATTTATTTTTCTGTTGTTCCCTGCAAAATCCATGGCTGCACAATAAAGAAAAATTTAAGCATTGATCCATCAGTCCATTGGCTATATCACAGAATATATACTGTTTATGCACCATAGTATATATATACTAGTGTATATATATATGAACTTACATGGATGCCAAAAAGGTCTTCAGAAAATGAAATGTCAATCTGTGGTCTGTAACTTGATCCCCACTAGTTTGTAAAAGCTCAACCTCACCAAATCCGAACTTCTTGTCTTCCCTCCTTCTGGATTTAAAAATTTGCACCTATTGTCCTTCAGGTGAATGGTGCAACCATCATTTCTAACTCACAGGTTTGCTGCCTTGGTGTCCTGTTTGACTCTGATCTCTCCTTCATTCTTCACATACATTAACTAACCAAATTTTGTCACTTTCAGCTAAAAACCATTACATTTGCAACCTATGATTTATTAAGACTCTGAGATATACACACTAATACTTGAAGGCGATCCGGCTTCTGCTCTGCAGATGCCAACAGATCTGAGAGGTGGCAGGAACGCAGGGTTATTATGTACACTGTTATTATCTCCAACCTCAACTACTGTAACCCTCTTCTCCTTGTTGGTAAACAGTCCCAGATTATCCCTCTACCGTCCATACTAAGCTCCTATGAGCAGGGCCCTCTACACCTCTTGTTTCCATCATATGTCCGTTTATCTCGTTCTCTTTGGTTATTGTAAAGCGCTGCAGAACTGTTGGCGCTATAGAAATGTTGACAATAATAATAATAATACTGAACGCCTCTGTCAGACTCATCTACCACACATCCCGTTCCTCTCACACCTCATCCTTCTGTCAGTCTCTACACCGACTTCCTATTGATTTTAGGATACAATTCAAAATCTTGATCCTTGCGTACAAAGCTCTCTATAACTGTGTCCCTGCCACCACTCCTTTCTCATTAGCAATCCATCCTGGTCACTTCGCTCTGCCAATGATCTGTTATTATCCTTTAACCAGCATTTTAAAAATCCGTACAAAGTGATTTAGAATTCAATACATATTTTCTGAAACTATGATAATACTTGCTAATGGACTTCATGGAGAAGAGGACCTGTCATGGGCAAAACGACATTTTAAAATTTCTCCCTCTCTACAGAGCTGGCACCATGTTGCCAGGGTGAGGGACTGCTGTGAGCAAAAAGCCATCCTATGACACCCCCCTGCACAGTCAATGTGCTGTGCTAGCTGTCACTCAGATTGTGACAGGCAGACAGTGCAGCAAATGCAGCGACCAGAGGGCAGTCCTGTAGGACGAGTCTCGAGGCATGCCCTGTCAAATGGGCAAAAGTCATTTTTCCCATGACAGTAGCCTTTTAACCTCCACCAGCAAGATCTTGTGAGAGGATAGAGTACTTGATTTGCTCGCCTTCCTATGTTCCAACTGCTATATCTGTGATAATCTAACACCTTCTCTTAAGCTAAGGATGAGAAAAGGTCTGTTTAAAGTCAAGGCTAGTCCAAATGGTGACTATCAAGTCTTCAAACAGCCTGGCTGTAAAAATGACACCATTTGGGCAGAGCTCGTGGCATGACATAAAGCATTGTGGGGATATAATATGCTGTTAAATACCTGTACTTTCACGCTTGGTTTCAGTTGTTTGTTTAACCAACATGTAGAGTATACTAAATTATGGATTTAAATTGGTTAGAAGCTTATCCTAAAAAAGGAAGTCACTTAGTTCTGTTATCAGAGCAATTATCTTCTTTAGATTGTATCTCATGCTACTAGTAGTTTAAGTTTAGATACACAAACAGTAGCCTTAGGCCTCATGTACTTTCATTTGACAGCTTTGGAAAAATGTACTTTAAATCTTTTATTGGTAATTTTGTAATGTTAAGTAAATCAAGATATGTATCATATTAAAAAAAACAGGTTGAAGGATGAACAAGTGATCATACAGCATTGAAAATGTGGCTCTGCAAACAAAATTCAGGACATTCATAGAAAAATGTTTCCTGCAAGGTATACACATTACTCAATCACCTATATCTAAATTAAATTACACTGTCTAGAGAGGAGAAAGAATCAGTCAATAAAACTCATATTTCTTCCAAGGAGCTCACAATTGGGCATTTCTTAAAATCTTACTAGGAGCAGCAAATTTTTATAAACCTTGCAAGATTTAAGAGAGGAACATAAGAACACATACTATGAGCAAAACCAAGATAAAGGAGCTTACTGAGAAGGGGCAGCAGCACCAGTGGCCTGCCCTATGGTGGGTCCACTCAGGTCTCATACAATTTTAACTAATTGATGCCATTACAGAGAAGGCTATACCATATGCAAAGCAGTGTGCTATTACCCAAAATGCAAACTGATTTGCAGATGTTATAGCCTTCTCTATAATGGCACCATTAAGCTAGAAATTATATGAGACATATTTATTTTTTTAGAGAAAGGATTTTACCAGGAAGGATACATTGAGATTTCTCTTGTTTTCAAGTATGTCCTGGGTGGCGAGTATGTACCATTAGGTGTCTTGCCCAAGGACACTTACTGGAGAGGTGCTCGTCGGGATCGAACCCATGACTCCACAGGCTCTCTCCATGCAAAGCAGTGATGTTACCTCTACTCCACCCAGCCGGTGAGTGGGTACACATCGTAGGGCAGGCCACTAGTTCTGCTGCCTTTTCTCAGTAATCTCGTATACATTGGTTTTACTCACTATACAGGTACAGGCTATTCGAGATGTGGACCCCTTGCTTGGGCCTAGAGAATTATCCTCTATGCCCTCCCGATGAGACCTAGCAAAGCCAAAAATGACTATTGGTGGTTGCAGTTCCTCTCGCACGGAGAGGACTTCCTTAGCATTTCAGTACTGGCCACCCTTTCTGGGTGAGAGCACTCTGATTTGCATATGGTATCCTCCTGTCTGGAATTTCACCGTCGAGCTTATGGAACCTGAGCAGGAACCCTCTGTAGGGCCGGCCACTTGTGCTGTGCTCTCTCTCTGAGTAACCTCACCTACCTTCATTTTGGACACTATATTATCAGGTTATTCACTTTTCTCCATTTTATCTCTAATTCAGGACGGAGCTCAGACAGCCTGCGTCCTCTCACCTCGGCAGTCAGCCACACCACCACTGTTTTCTTATTTCAGCTCTAGTACATTATGATCTCTTCCCTCCAGGCATCCCATCCCTCTGGCACAATCACATGCATCTTGCACACAGCTTGGCAGAGCCTTTCATATACGGCCCATCAGCCTGTATGGATATCAGCCAATCACAGCACCTCCCAACCACACTCCCTCCTCCTATTTGTCCTGAAGAAGAACACGTCCACCTATTTTACATATTTACTGATGTGGACCTGTGGACCAACCACTGATGCCGACATGCGAAGCGCATCATCTTTAATGGCTGCACATATCTCTTAAAGGCATTCTCTCCAGCCGCTGCATATTAAATTGTGGGGTGCGCTGGGTGTGATGCACAAAGTGTGGTGACTGCTGTGATCATGTGCAAATTTAGCTGTTCAGCATTTTCTCTGGTTTAACATTAAACTGGCTAAAGAAGAATCCCTGCAATATCCAGCTCTGTATAGCGAGAGCAATGACCCCGTTACCCGGGCACTTTGTGTGTGAAACATACGGACCTTGCGCTCTTTGCCTCAACAAACATGGCCGATTATTATTTTCAGACAATCTGAATATAACAACTCACACTTTGTGGATATGTCTAGTAAAAGGTACTTTACTCCTGTTATAGATTGAGAGTATCATAAGTATTTTTATTCTAGCTATTTCACTTCTAGATGTTACATAAAAACAATTTGAAGGAACACTCGTGACAAGATATTTCTTTTAAGGAAACCATTAGTTATAGTACATGTATTGTGCAAGACAGCATTAAAATAATTGCTGCCCTAGAGACTACATTTTGTATATGGGAAAAAGAGAATCTGTGTCAACTTAGTATATATAAAATATTATATTTTCTACTCACAGCTGTGGATTTATGGGTGTTAAATTTGGAGAAAATGCTGAAAAAACTTTCTTTCTGGCAATCACAACTAATGGCTGTTTTGTGTTTATCCACATCTGGAAACTTTGGCAAACCTAAATGGTACCTGCATTTGCCAGCTCATGTGGACCTTCGATTTATTGCAGAAAACGAGCTATAGTGAAGCACATGTACTCAAGATTTAATACCTACACCTGCCCAATACACTATTCTGAATAATATATCATATTGGCTTATATGCAGGCGTGGATAGATATGCACCAAATACTATATACCAATGCCTGGGACCTGAAAGACACACAAATCTGAACATTTTTAAAAGCCAGGGCTAGATTACATGCCGAACGCTAACTATAGCATTCAGATATGTAAAGCGTTAATGTCAGGGCCGAATTAAGATCTCTATGGGCCTGGAGCTGAATATTTTGGTAGCTTTTTTTGGAAGTTTGTGAAATGAAAACATATTTTCGGTTATTTAATAGTGCAGATATGGCTATATCTAACCAGGCAGTTACTGTGTGATTAATTGTTCATTCAGATTTCAATCATTTAAAATGTGTAAAATAATTTTTTCCCATTTTATCATCCAAATCTTTGTGGTTAAATATTCTATAGGGAATTCTTGTATATAAAAAAAAAAGTGAAATGGGAAGTTGTTACTGCATTTTTCTGAGAAAATATAAAATTTTAACCCCCAAAAAATGAAGAAAATAAAATATTTCCCTTGTTTTGCAGGATGGTATTTTATGAATAATATGACTATTTATAAACACTGACCTTGCTCCTAGTATTGCAAAGTAAAAGGTGAGTAATGGCAGTGGTATTGCTCATTTTATACATGACAAATGGATAATGCCATCACTTTGGAACTAAAAGTAAATAAATAAAAAAGTTTTTGTGTTCTTTTCGTTTAGATTTTACATGATCATGTTTGGTATTAATGCAAAGGCCAAACTCTTACCTGTCCAATGACGACTCACTTGACCTTGTGAGATGTATAGATTAGTGACACAGGGGTCCAAAGTCCCCCCAATGCTCTTCGATGCAATGCAGCAGTTTAGGTTTTTGTAACAATGGATTGTGCCATCACCTCCACACCTGTTGGTGACATGAGAAATTTGATGGCGAGTTAGTGCAGCATCATTGTTCACTTTATAATTGAAAAGTGAAAAATATTGCTGTGTAAGAAAGAAAAAATAAAGAAATATTTATTATTTTATTTTTATTGTTACATAAAACCTGGTCATGCACTGGCCTTTCCAATGATACCTCATATGACCCTGTACCTGCTATGGTGTTGGAGATGCAGGGGTCCAAATGCCCATCAATGCAGACATTGTTATCCTTTCTCTGGGCCTATTCTAAGGCATGGACATGGGGCTGCTGCTCCATCAGCCCCTATGTTAATCCGGCCCTGGTTAACATCAGGATAAGTGACTTTAACGCACGCCGCCCATATTACCTTCCTAATGCTAAACAGGTTAAAAATTCATTAACATATCGTGATTGCGCTAGCTTGCGTGAGTTTACCGTACTTTGCACATCCTATACTTAACATTGGGAGTGCAATCAGCAATTAGCATTAGGATAAGTAAGGTATTACAAAGTCCTAGCGCTAATTACCACAGGGATGGGCTAAACATTTTTTACTCAGTCCTGAAAGCTAGTGCTAACTGATTCCGCTTTAAAGAATAATTTACCATTATTAAACTAAAACCCCCCCAATAAATTAGATAATAACCTCTCATCCTGCAGCAAGAACGGTGGCCTGATCCGCTGCTTCTCGATGACGGGAACAGAGTGAGACTGGGTCCCCAGTGACCCTCCACAATCATTCGCAAGAGCGAGATCACACGACTCGCAGCCCGGCAGCGCAACCCTCCAAGGAATCCTGCCCCGGAATCTCACGCTAGAATGGGGACACTATGGGGGGAACCTGCAGGTGAACGTTTTCCCCCATTAGCTTCCCCATTTTAGCGTGAGCTATATAATCTGGCCCCCACTTTTTTTTAATTTATTGTGATGACCAATAACCTTGATCTATATTTTGTCATGTATTATTATTAAAGGATGTGTGATTTTGAACATTTGAAATTCATTCAAAGGAAGCTTTCTCTTGATGGTATGTTAATATTCATTTTCATTATATCCTTGTTCCTTGATTTTCTCGTGTTTATTAATGTATTGAATTGGGAGCATTTTTTTTTTTTTTTGTGAAAGGATTTTACCAGGAAGGATACATTGAGATTTCTCTCGTTTTCAAGTATGTCCTGGGTGGCGAGTATGTACCGTTAGGTGTCTTGCCAAGGACACTTACTGAAGAGGTTGCTCGCTGGGATCGAACCCATGACTCCACAGGCTCTCTCTATGCAGAGCGGTGACATTACCTCTACTCCACCCAGCCGGTACATTGTTCTCTGGGATATCACATGTGCCTTATTATGATGCAGATTCTGACCTTTATATGATATAGACTTTGGTTTATGTATCCATGTATTTTTTGCTCTCTACAATATATATACATTGATTTTGTTTTTGTGATTTTGTAAGAATAAACTTTGGATGTTTTTGCAACGTGAGCGAATTCTTGTTTTGTGTTTTGATGTTAATGTTCATTAACGTATCGATTCGTATGATTTATTTTTTTGCATATTTTATAGGCCTAAAAGGTTTTCTATAGAGATTTCATCTCTTATTCCCCTAATTAATGTCTGTGTGGTTTGCATTTCAAACTACTTAGACCACATATTCGCTTATCAGGATTGTCTCTAAATAAATCTTTGTACATGCCAACCAATTTAGCACCCATTGCCTCGCAAGACAGATTAACGGGATCATCATGCTCAGGGGGCTTTAAGCATCCTGTGGGAAAAGAGGATATGAGCCTGCCTACAGTATGAATGCGTGTAAAATGCTCAAAAATGTAGAAAACATGGGAACCGTTCCAACTAAAAGTATCAATTAAGGATGATGAGATACAAGATTATTTTGACTGTTTGAACATTCTTCTTAAAGGGTTATTCAGAAAGCACCGAAATATCGCTGACATTTCAGTGCTCTCGCATTCCCTACACTTCGGGGAATTAAATTTCCCGATCCTGTGGTGAATTCAGCATTCACTACAGGGTCCCCGGAGTGCAGGGCATGGATTTGTATATCTGCTGCAAAAATGCCAAAAAACCCCCCCGAAAATCTGCCGGAAAACACATCTGATACGATCCAAATTATCGGATCACTCAAACTGCCACAAAAAAACACGCCGAACAAGTCCAGAAAAAGCCGATGATCCGTTGCACACAGTGCTGACCAGCCGCAGGAAAAAGCCGACAAGCTGACGAAAGTGGTAAAACCCCCCAAAAATAAACGATTGAAAGTGTCAAAATTGAGACGCTTTTTGCATAAAAACTACTGAATAAAAATGTCTGGAAATTAGATATAAGATCCTATGAATATAATAAAAAGGTCTGTTACAGAAAAAACGCTATTTAAAAAAAATGGGGAAAAAAATTGCTGATAAAATCCTGAAAAATGCCTAAAAGATCCTAAAAAAATAAGTAAACAAAGAGACTTTTTACTGCAGATTAAAAGAATGGTTTATTAGTTATTGAATAAAAATAGGAATATTTTTAACATTGAAACCTACGGGATTTGCCTGATTAAACCTGCCGAATGAAACCACCGAACATCAGGGCGTTTCTCTGACATTTCACTGCTGTTTGGTGTTCTATGAATAGATTAACCATTGGTTCTCTATGGGGACTTTCACTGCCTTCGAACAAGCACCGTACTTGCTGCCAATTTGCCAAAATTTGTGGAACTGCTTGCTTTCTGAATATCCGAATGGCCCGAAATGTCACTGTATGGGGAAATTCCCTGTTCAGCGGCATTTCGGGGCCAGATCGTCTCTCTCTGAATAACCCTGTTCATGTAACCATAAAAAAGAAGAAAGCCAAAGACTAATAATAGATACAAACCACAAAATCTAAGCATTTCGTGCTTGCCTGCATTATGTAATAGATATATGCTTGAACGGAGAGGTGGCATAATAGAGTATGGTGGTAGAGAATGTTGGGTTTGAGGAAAACAATATTGACTGCAGAACTTCTGGTCCATCAGTTAAATCTGGCTATTTGAAAGATCTTAAAACATGGATAATCAGTGCCTGAACTAGAACTTAGATACCTAAAATTTGTAAATACAGCATATGAGTGTAGAATGGGCACATTGTAAGTTACAGTATTTAAAGGCTTACTCAAATTGAAGACTGAAATGGAAAACAATGGTATAAGCCATGCAAATTCAGGCAGTTAAGTTGACAGTTGTACAGCCAGTTAGGAAGAAGACTGAAAGCGTTAAAGATGTGTAGCGCTCACCCCCAAAGGAGCCGCTGAATAAACCTCGGGATAGTCTCACCGCACTAGGAAATAACTATACACTAGCACTGTTGTGGATTTTTCTATATTATATTCTTTACTGATCCCAATAAAGCAGCATATAATACGCATATACAGTATTTGAGTAACAAGAATTCGTAACGCGGGAAAAACACGCGGCGGTAAAAGAAACCGGTTAACCCCCTCAGTTCTGGAGTGTAAGTCCTGTGAAAAATAACTCAAAAATATATATGTGTTGTCTAGGGTACCCGGGTACTATGTTCAACTGGCCAGTGAACGAAAAGAACAATCTTTGACTAGTCACTGTTGGGGCCCCGTAAATTTAAACAATATTGCAGCGTGCGTTTCTGTTTTGGAACTGTGGCCTGGGAGGCCTCTCACCCATCCGATGAACGAAACTGTCCAGCACTTCATGCCTCGACCAAAAGATCTTCTCTGCTTTGTACTGGGACTCTGTGCCACTGAATCTGCTCCCTGCTTGCCAAATCTCCGCAACTGGAACAAACGATCCGCCGCCTGCACTCCCAATCGATCGGCGCAGCCTCCTAACGCGGGGTCCTGCCGGAACCAGCTTTTCCTCCAGACCTCTCAGCGCTGCGCAGGTAGGTCCCAACACGATTACTGTCCTGATCTCCAGCACCAGTAAGACAGCGTCTGTACTCCGGTCTGGTTGCGATCCCTGACAGCTCTAACGTGCGTCCTCCACCTTTCACTGCTCTGCTCGCTCTGCCCATGCCTTGCACGAGGCTGCTGATCTCTTTCCTCTTCCTTGTACCACCCACTTCCTGTCCTCACGCAAAGGGTGATGGTAGGTGTAGTTCAGTTTTGTCCAGCATAGTCCACAATGTCTCTGTCTCCCTCTGGTGGCCATAATAATTCAATGCACCAGAATACAGTTTTTAAAGCAGCGCTACACTTGGTACCTGAAGGAGGTACAGTGAGGGAAAAAATATTTGATCCCCTGCTGACGTTGTACGTTTACCCACTGACAAAGAAATGATCAGTCTATAATTTTAATTGTAGGTTTATTTTAACAGTGAAAGACAGAACAACAACAAAAACATCCAGAAAAACGCATTTCAAAAAAGTTATAAATTGATTTGCATTTTAATGAATGAAATAAAATGAAATGAGTGAAAATAAACCTACCATTAAAATTATAGACGGATCATTTCTTTGTCTTTGGGCAAATGTACAAAATCGGCAGAGGATCAAATATTTTTTCCCCTCACTGTAAGTGAAGATGTTAAATTTAGTAGAGTTTTTTCAGAGGTGGTCAGCTCTTCAGTTGACAATAAGAGAGAGGTATTTAGTGAAACAATCAAAGTCGGGGGATGGTCTGCAAGGAAAGAGAAAAAGCTTTGACCTGGAAGACTGAGTTTTCAGAAAAGGGAATATGGGTATATGACCGCTTCAAAAATAAAAAAATAAACAAAGGATGTCATGAAAGACAGTACATAGAGAAATTACTCATAGATACTCGAGTATAGCGCGACCTGAATATAATGCGATGGATAGAGATTTATTATGACTTGAATATAACGCGGGGAGTAAAATTATAAAAATATACTGTACTGGTAAACAATTAAAATACTTTGAGCTTCTCTTAACACAGTCAGGCTCCCCCCTCAGGCCAGGGTGCTCTGCTCTAGAATGATTGTAGTTGTTGCTAAGTATGAAGCCGCTGGCCACCCCGCTTCTTTACTTGCGATAAGATGGCCGGCGGAGTGAGGTTACCAATGTAGTGACTCATGCACCGCTAGCCAGGATACCGGGAGTTGTAGTTTTATGACTTCCGGCTCTAGTAGGCAGGGTCATCCACCGTGTTGTCCGCCGATAGCCAGCCCCCCTCCAGAACGAGCTCCTGATGTCACTACAGAGGTGTCGCGCGATTCTCCTCACATTCAGTATGTGAAGAGAATCGCGCAGCGTGTCTGCAGTGACGTCAGGACGGGGCAACAACGAGGTGGGGCTGGCTATTGGCGTACAACACGGTGGATGAGTCTGCCTGCTGGAGCCAGAAGTCAGAAAACTACACCTCCCAGCAGCACGCTGCGCAGAGCGAGGGTGCAGGCTCTGTTTTAAGTCATTATTGAATGATTTGCTTAAACCAAGCGTGCCCTCTGGCGTGATGGATCCCACCTCTCCCGAATTCAGGAGTTCCTGAAGTGTTTGCGGGCATCAGGGAGCCCACATTCACTTCAGGGAGACTATTGGAACTCTCGGGAGACATGGGATCCCTGAGCAAGTCAAGTTTTTTCTACACACGATGCAGATGTCTCGAATATGGGTCACAAACTAAAGCTCTAGGGTTCTGTAATTGATACAGATAGTGGCAATGAGGTGGTGCCAGAAAAGACAATGAATCTGTGCTTAGATCAAATGCGAAGATTGGAAATTAATGTCGAAAAGGCCAACAAGAATTAGTAGAGATAAGTTGTTTGTTTTGTAACTGATCATTATGAAATCTTTGGTCTATCCGATTTAGTCAGTTTCACTGGGATGCTATGCGCAGGAAGAATAGATGAGGCAAGAAGGAGCAGGAGATCATAAATTAATCTTCACCAATATGGGATTACAAGGAATGACACTGTAGCGCTCACTCCCGGAGGAGCCGCTGAATTTAACCTCGGGTTAGTCTCTCCGCACTAGGGAATAAATATACACCAGCACTGTTGTGGATTTTATAAATCATATATACTTTACTGGTCTCAATAAAGTGGCATAGATAAAGTAAATACGGTATATGGAAACAGGATTTCGTAACGCGGGAAACGCGCAGCGGTAAAAGAAAAGTTTAACCCCCTTCGTTTCCAAAGTGTAAGTCCCGTGCAGGTTATGTCCCAAGAAGTGTGTGTGTGAGCTCAGGTACTCGGGTACTATATTTCAACTGGCCAGTGAATGTAGTTAAATAAATCTTCGACTAGTCACGTTGGGACCCTGTAGATTTTAGCAGTGCTGCAGCGTGCTTCTTTAAACTTTAACTGTGGCCTAGGAGGCCTCTCACCCATCCGCCAGACAATCTGTTCCGCTGCCCGATCAGGACGTCTCTCAGCTGAATTGTGCTGGGACTCTGTGTCACCGGATCCGCTTCTCTCGCTTGTCCGTCGTTACAACAAGATTCACAGCTTACCGCCTGCACTCCCAGTGGATCATCACGGTCTCCTAACTCGGGGTCCAATCTGCAACTCTTTGTCTGTGTAAAACCTCTCAGCGGTGGATTACTGGGTCTCTGGCAAGTCACTATATCGATCCCCAGCGTCGGCAAGGCAGCGCCTGCTCTCCGGCCTGGTTACAATCGCTCACAGCCTCACGTGCGTCTCACTTGGTTCACTCCTCAGCTCACACTGGCTCTCCTTCCACAAGGCTGCGGATGTCCTCCCTTCCGTCCCCACCCACTTCCTCTCTCTGCCCCAAAGCATGCTGGAAAACGTAGTCCCATTGTCCAGAATAGTTTACATGCGCTTGTCTCCCTCTGGTGGCCAAAACGGAACATTACAGCAACAGGGTTTTAAAACAGCGCTACAGCACCAAACAAGGGTCTTCTTGGTTTTTGAGCTAAACTGTTACTAAGCAACATATGATATTGTGTTCCTGATCTTTCTCACATGATGTCGCTCCTGACATTGGTGTAGGTAGGTAGCTCCTAAATGGTTTATCAGTGCCTCCTCAATGATATTTTGTAGAAAGACTTCACAGGAACCTGTAGCAGAACAAACTGCACTAGTGTATATCCTGGATTCTGATAAACAATATTGAAGGAAAAACAACTTCTTCCTTTATTTTACTAGGACATTTTGGAAACATTTTAGAAGAAACTCAACCTTTAGTCCATCCATGTGCCTACATGACACAATTAGTTGTGCTCTAAAATGAACTTGGCTTGATCTAGCAATTATCACACCTTGTGTATGTTTAGGTTTGCAAATACTGGCATAACAGTTGTTACATGGCAATTGTGCTGTCTAGAGAGGGGGAAAATGTCTTATTCACTTATGAAATATGTAGAATAATCAGTCTTTTTCAAAAAAAATAATCCAATGAAAATGTTCAGTTTTTGTTTTTGCCAAGTATTGTTTTCAGCTGTCAAAATAATGATCCTCGGCCTATTACGTGATTTTATAGTTTTGTAGATTCAGTCACAAACTTGCAAAGTATACAAAGAAGTGGAACAGATGATGATCAATAATTCCTGCCAAAAATCAACTGTTACGTGTTTAAGTCTTGGCTATCAAAACCAGAAATAATGTGTTTCTGCTCAAAAGATCCCATGCATGCATCTTGTCAATCTCTCCTGCTGTTCTGGTCTGCTTTTTTAAGTGTAGGCTTTGCGTTAATATTTGCATAGTTACAATTTTTCTTTTCAATATCAATTTGCAATTTTCCTAAAGAGCAAATACTGAAGCTGTGTTCTGTACATCATAATGTTTGTAGAGGATGAAGCACGAAACCTCAGGTATTTGGACGCTTATATTTTATTGTTATGAGGTTACACAAGATAAATGTAAACTACAACTATTTAAAGAGGGAAATAAAAAAATTCTAAGAAATCCTGTTTTTCGAAAACACATTGACATTGTCCCACACCGAAATATAAGGAGCTCTGTTAACTGCTTCACACAAAAGTGCACGCGCAGCGCAATTTTTTTTGCGCGCAGCGTTAAACGTTAACGCGCATAAATTAACGCTGGTATTACAATTTGAGCGCATTTTTTCATCCGTCAAGAAATATCGCGTGTAAGACACGGAAAAACGTGCATAAATTAACGCTGCGCGCAGAAACGGTGGGCAGACTGTTTTTTCATGCGATTCAGCCAATCAGAATTAAGAACCACAATTGTCTCCCGTTCAGTTTTAGCCCCTGTCAAAATCAATCTGTGTATATATGCTGCAGCAATAATAAAAACACGCACAACATCTCTATTTTATTGTTTGGGTATGTGTAGAATGTGTAACTATACTTTGCTGTATTTTTTTTTTGGGCTGGTGTATTTGGTTTCGGCCAGGACGTTCAGATTTGCCATTAACACCAGCTTTTCAAAGACGTTAAAATTATGCACGCAAACTTTGTCCGTTAAAATTTGCGCATAGATTGTAATACCATTCGCGTACCACCGCACAAACGCATTTGCGCTCACAATGTTAAGTATAGGATGCGCAACGTACATTACGCTCGCAAAGGGTCCGCGCAGGTTCACCAGCGGTAGACGTTAACGCGCATTTTTTGCGCGGACTTTGTAATACGACGTTCTGCGCGAAAGGTTTTTCCCCTCTCGTTAATGCATTTTTCCCGCATGCGTTGACGTTTGCGCGAAGCTGTTAATAGAGCCCAAAAAGGGGTAATATTCTACTACAAGGGAATATTTAACCAGATTTAAAAAAAAAACGCAACCATCCCCTTTCCCTTTTGTCTCTCACCGAGGAATCTGATAATTCTCATTCATCTCAGTCCAGTCCCAGCTGAGGGCGACTCTCTTTGACAGCCTTTGGATGGATCGAATCACAAGTAGAAAATATCTTGGTCAATTTGAGACGCCTTGAGCTAAAAAGGGTGGTGTCTCTTCTTTTATCTTCAACCATGAGTAGTGAAGCCCACGTCCTGGTTTATTAAAGAAATTAAACAGCCACCCATCTGTGGTATTTCAAGGAACATCTCTATCCCTGTAATTTGGTTTTTACTCTGTTCTCCTCCATTCTGAAATTTCAAATGCCGGAGAAAAAAAAAAATAAAGAAGTCTCTAATCCCATTTGTATACCTCCTTGTCAGTACTTCTTTATCTCAATGCTTTAAAGGCTCAAGGTGTTTTGATTTACAATAAGCGCTAAGAAAACGACAGGTGCCCTTGATAAAAGCAAGGTTAACTCACCTGAGATGAATTCTTGTAAGAAAACAAAAGACGCTCCTCATAAGCAGGAAACACAATTAATACAGGTGTTTGCTCAAGATTTAGCGTTCGCCAGTTGTCTAGTTTTTTCTTTTAAAGCAAATCGATGAAGAAATCCCCGAAGACTTTATTTTTCTTTATTACTTCAGCACTCAGCAGATACAGTGAAGCTAAATGTTTTCAGAACGAGCGCAGTACTTGAAAAGTAATTTGTTACCCTTCACAGACTCCCAGTGTTTATACATAAGTAAAATTACTATCCCGATGCTCTTTTTTACCTACGGTATTTAATGGTCGCATTAACTAAATTAGGAAAAGCCATACGAATCACATAATCACAGAATATTTTGGTATAATTTGCGGTTTAATGATTACATTATGATAGGCAAGAGAATAGTAATGCATCTTAATTATGCAAAACGCTTATATAATTTGATAAGGCATATGTGTTCCGTTCATTCTTTGTAATTGGAAGTTGAAAGTGTTCTTAAATGCTCAAGCAGGAGCGTCGATTGAAGAACCGCACTGACAGCAAGGCGGTGGGTTAAGAAAATAAATTATTAATCACAGCTATCTTCACCAGGGTAATAATTCAATAATAATTCAGCTATAATTTTTGAGAGGAATAAAACTTATTGACTAATTTGAAGAGCCGCTGAATTCAAGGGAAAAAAAAAAAGTAAAGTGAGCTTCTGATGTCATTAATTATGCTTCTCATATGTAGCAAATCTAATTTATTAGCAATCATCTGCTGCAGCAGTTTGTTCCGTCATTTACATGAAACAAGATGAAGAAATATGCTTAAGTGTCTATCAATAATATTAACTGCTATTTTCTAATTTGTGGGATTCTTTTTTTGCATGGGTCGAGGAGCCAGACTGTCACGTACTGTCAACACAGTGATTTATAGTGCAGGCTGTTTGTGTCAAGAAAGGACATAAAGTAGGAATGGAAGGAGTATATGGGCCACATAAATGAGATGATTAATTGTTGAAGGGATTTGCTAGCCACCATGACCATTTAGTTTAATTGGTTATGGTGAGCTGAGTCCCCCCCCTCCTTCTTCAGGTGTCCCAATGGGCTGTGACAGCCTTCCAAAGTGGAGGGCTTTCCTGAACCCGGAATGCTATCAATTGGCTCATACTAGACAGACAATCTTCAGGGGTTACGTATTACAACGCAGTTGCCAAACAGCAGCTGCAAAGGCCAACAAGGTATTGGCATGCATTAAAAGGGGAATGCACTCTAGGGATGAAAAAAGTCAATGGTAATTCCGCACCTTGAATATGTCGTGCAATTTTGGGCACCTATTTTAAAAAAAGATATTATAGCGCAAGAAAAAGTGCAGAGACGGGCGTCTAAATTAATAAGGGGAATGGAAGGGTTAGGTTATGAGGAAAGACTAACAAGCTTAAACCTGTTTAGTTTAGAGAAACGGCGCCTTAGAGGGGATCTGATAACTTTATATAAATATATACGGCGCCAATATAAACCATTGTCTGGAAACCTATTCATTAATAGGACTATTCAGTGGCGGTTCTGCCCACGGATCCAGCACTTTTGGGATGCTACTCATACTCTTACCCTGGCAGTTCTTCCTGGGGCTACCCTGAGGGACCCTTGGGCTTATCTACTCTCCAGACCTTTTCCGGAGCTGACTAGACAGGAAAATAAATTGATGGCCAAGATCACTCTTGCAGCCCGACGAGTTTTAGCGGAGCACTGGAACTCTTCTACAACCCCACCCTTTCAGAACATTTATGCTAAAATTAGAGATGTCCAACTTATGGATGAGTTTAGTGCCATATCTAACCATACTCTGCCTAATTATTACAAAACATGGACTCCCTGGTTGGAACAGGTGTGCTCGGACTGAACCAGCTGGAGAGGAGGGTGTCGGACCTAGCGGGCTCGAGACGGGTTGGGGCTTTTTTCTTTTTGCTTCTTATTTGGTCTTTCTAGTTGTATTACTAACTCACTGAGCTAATAGACTCCTGATTATACGCTTTTCCCTCCAACATTTTTTATTGCTTTTCGTCTTTCTTTTCTTCTTCCTATCTTCTATTCTCTCCTTTCTGGGTCTGGGCAACCCATTCCCCTTCTTTCTCTCTCCTCCTTTTTCTCTGTCCCTCTGTTAAAATTTTAATATGTATCACATGACTTGTGTTTGAAGATTAATTATGTGTTTGAAGATTAAAATTATATTTAAAGAAAATAAATTAATAGGACTATACACAGGACACAAGGTCACCTTATTTAGACTAAACAAAAGGAAATTCGGCCTAAAGCATAGGAAGGGTTATTTTTCAGAGAGAACAATAAAGCTGTGGAATTCTCTGCCTGTTGAGGTGGTTGGGTCACAGACTGTTCAGACTTTTAAACAAAGGCTGGATGAATTCCTGCAAAAACATAATATTAAGGGTTATAATACTAATAATATAGTACTGGGTTATTTTTCACTCCATTCGTCTGCGGTGTGGCGGCTGCTCTGCGCTCTGATCGGCTCCTGCTCGGGTTTCTCCGGCGTCTTTGGCGGGGTTAATCCAGATGTTTTTGCGGGTTTCGGTGTGCATTCACCTGGGTTTTGCGGTAAGGGCTCGGCAGCTTTTAGGCAGCTTTTCCATGCACTATGAAGGCCCTGTGGTGCTTGCTGAATACACCGCAGGGTCGCCGAAATGGGATCGCCGAATCAAGCCGAATTGAAGAGAACGAAAAGTCACCAATCGTGCGGTGACTTTTCGATTCTCTTTGAATAACCCTGTATGTATCTATGTAACTATGTAACTGTATACAGACATATGAATCTGGAGATTAGTAATTGTTTGGGGATACCATTCACTTTTTTGCACGCTGACGCATTAAAATAGATTAATTCATTCTTTAACTTTAAGTTTTTTGGAGCCCATACATAGTTAAATGTCTGCATACTATTTTGTCTTTTTCATGCATAAACCTCACCCTGTGTGAGGTGCAAACAAGGACCAACCAGGCCCATAGCTTCAAACGGGCCTGAGATGATGATGAAGTAACTAAGCTCTGTACATAAACTCTGCCTCCTGGAGTCCATGTCTCAGTTTAAGAAACAATGGCTGGTGGAGGGAGTTGGCTTGTATGAGTGTGTAAAATTTGTGTTGTTTGTTTGTGTGGCACTGTGTTTGTGTGAGTGAGAGTGTGTAGCTCAGTGTGTTTTATAAGTGATATAATGTGGCTTAGCATGTTTATGTATGTGAAACTGTGTGGCTGAGTATGTTTATTTCACTGATACAGTGTGCCTAAGTGTATAAATGATGCTATGTGAATGTGTGCTGCCTGAGGGGCAGAGAGGTGCTGTTTGTGTTTTGTGAGTGATACATCTTTGAGCCGTGTTTCCCAATTCTGTCTTCAAGTCCCCCCAACAGGCCAGGTTTGCCAGATATCTGAAGCAATGCACAGGTGATATGATTTGCTGTTCAGCGATTGTAGGATTTAGTCTGTAATGGTAAAATCTGTCCTATTTGAGTACCTGAAGACAGAGTTGGGAAAAATTGTCTTAGAGTATCCTTGTGGGTTCTAAGAACTAGTGTAGTTGAGTGCAGTGTGAGGTTTATCGTGTAACCACACATAAGGATGGGCCTTACAGGAATGTACAATAGTTGGAGGTGCGAGGGGGTGGGAGTGGGGGCCAAAATAGAGGCTTTGGTTAGACATATACTTTTTTTTTAGCATGTATTAGGCATTTGAAAATTATATTTTAATGTGAATTAGTGTCCCCAGAATTCTAATTTTTGTGCTTTCTGGCACCCATTTGTATGGTTGACTATGCTAAGGATCACAAACAATTTTTTTTTTTAAATCTAGATATATACTTCAAATCCTACCATTACTTTAATCTAAATTAAATTCTTCAAACTGTAAATCCTAATGTTAATTGACAGGACAAAAGGGAGACAGGCATTTCTTTTCCATTGTCCAGCCATCGCCCAGTGCTTGCGATGTGCTCGCATTCTACTGGAAAGGTCTGCCTTCTTGTAAACTGACAAGATGCAAGATAACAAGCCTGTATGCTCAATTAAACCTGTTTTTTTTCCCAAAGTACTTACAAGTGTGCCAAATTATGCAATCATATTCTGCTGCACTTCACCTGGATTTGAAGAACGATGTTGAGTGCCTCCAAAAAAAAATACTGCAGCAATACTCTTAACGTATAAAGCAGAACGAGTGCTGCTTATACATTACAACCAGTCAAAAAACAACATTTTTCACAATGCTCCTTTTAACCTTTTCACCATGAAATACTTGTTATTAAAAATATTAGATTAACATTTATTTAAGACATGCAATGTATAGTTAACATTTAAACAAGCAGCATTAAATAGCATTTTTTGTATATATTGACTAAAGGTATACTATATAAATTTGCTTATTTTTACCTTTTTTATTTATTTGTTTATCCTTTAACCCCTTAAGGATGCAGGGGTGGCACCCTTAAGGGGTCGATTTCGCCGGCGAGGCGTACAGGTACGCCTCGCCGACAGGCGCCGTCGCGCGGCAGTGTTTCCGAGCCCTTCCCGCAGCCGGCGCGCAGCCGGCGCGCAGCGCGCGTCGTTGGCTGCAGGGGGACGGCCTGAAATGTGCAGCCAATGACGCGCGCCACGAGTTAGCGTACGCATTCTGTGGGGGAGGGGCCAAGGCGGCCCCATTGAAGACAGCGGGGCGTACATGTACGTCCCGCGTCTTCAAAGCCCACCCGCCGCCAGAACGTCATGGAACGTCCTGCGGTGTTAAGGGGTTAAAGAAATTAGACATGTGCACAGGTAAACATTTCAATTTGGTTCAGATAAGAATATTTCAGAATCCAAGAATTTCTTATTCCGGAAATAAATGTAACCAGCTGATCTGGAATATCAGAAACTTCAGCTATTTAACCCCTTCGCTAACAAGTGATTTTCCAAAAAACCATAGTCGGAAACCAGTGTGTTTTTGTAAAGTCATTTTTAGTTCATTTTAAAGTAAATAATATTTGAGTTTATACCTGTTACAATGTCCAGTGTATGTCTTACTGTAAATAACATATTTTTGACCAGTAGATGGCGTCATCTACTGCCAAATTGAGTTAGAGGTTTGAGCAGCTGGTCTATTTTCTTCTATTTCTCCCTGCATTGGCTGCTGAAAGCCCGATATATCAGAGCTTTGAGCAGCTGATTTTACAGTTTTAGCTCTTTGGGCATTATGCCCACATGGCTAAAACTTTGGGTGCACCTTCTGCAGCCCAAAAGCAAACAAAATTAGTTTGCAGCAAACAAATTTAATTTGCTTTTGGGATGCAGATTAGCATACCGAGATATCTCGCGATCGGGGCACAAGATGGTGCCTTTGAAGCCCAAGTACATTGATATCGGTAGTGAAGGGGTTACGTGCCACCTGGCTAGCATTTGCTATCCTACCACCTTTCTAAAAAGTTAAAATTAAATAAATAAAGCATTGGGGAGTTAATATAACAGATCCAATTCAAATCAATTCTGGATATTTTTAATTAGAGGTGATTCGGTTCAGATATAGGCGATTCAGAAATTCAAGTTGCCAGTTTGTTTAATTATCAATTTGGACCAAACCAAATCACAAATATCTGATAGAAATATTTATTTAGTCTCTCGAAGTTGAGTAAGTAAATATGTAGTAAGAAAATTTTAGGTATAGATAAGTAAATATGAGATTTCAGAGATTACAAGTGACAATATGAGTTAACCACTTGGCTGCTAAGGACGCGCTGAGCGCGTCCTGCCAAGTGCACTTCCTGTGCTACGGACGCGCTGAGCGCATCCTAGCACAGGGGGCAGCAATCGGCCGGGATACCAGCCGATTGCTGGCCCCCCCGTGCGGGCTGACATCTTGGATGTCAGGCCGGCACTCCGGGACCCTGGCGGGGCCATTAGAGGTCATTGCGGTGGCGCGATGACATCTAATTCAGGCGCCCCCCGCGAGTGCAGAGGAGGCGCATGAATGGGATCACTGGGGGCCAGAAGGTTAAGGCAAGCACTGTTTGGAAGGGCACAGCCTGCCCTTCCAAACGGTGGCTGACATTAACCCCTGGGGAGCCGGATCACAATTCGGCGCCAAAAAGTGCCGGATTGTGATCCTCAACCGGAGCTGGCGACATCTTGGATGTCGGCCAAGCCTCCGGGAACTCCCCCTGATGACTAGCGTCATTGTGCATAGCACTATGACGCCAGTCCTTAAGTTAACCCTAGCTGCCAGCAATGGTGGAGATAGGAAGTTCCAATGTACCCCCTATCTCCCGATCTGTGGCAGCTAGGTGTTAATGTTTGATATCGTTGGATCGGCCAGAGCATGGCCTTTCCAATGATACCAAACATGACCATGTAGAAAGTTAAAAGAAAAAATAAAATAAATAAAAATTTTAATAAATAAATATTAAAGAAAAAACTTTTTTTGTTTTGTTAATGCAGCAATATTGTTCCCATTTCAATTATAATGTGAACAATGATGCTGCACTAACGATTTTTGTTTGAGGTGCGTTTGTTAAAAATCGTGTAATTTCCCCCCCAAAAAAATGTAACGAGACCCCATTTCTAATTTTGTTAACAAGCGCATCCCATACAAAATATAACCGCAATTGCTTGCATGTTAAAATGTGAAAAAAAACACTTTACACATTGTAAATTATCTAAAATTCTAATTGTATTGCATTTTTTGTTATATTATACAGACAGGGCATGACGTATACATATACTAATGATATATTATGAATCTGCCGAGTCTGCCGGAAAGAACGATATATAATATGTCTGGGTCATATACTAAAATAAGGCTTCAAAACGCGTTTAAACATGATGAGCAAAACAGGTAAAAATGACCTCAGCACAGAGGCGTGAAATGCCTCATCAGCGAAAGGGTTAAATAGAAACACTAGAACACTAGTTAAATAGAAACATTTTATTCTTTATGTACGGAGTCAATATACTAACTGTTAACTGTATGTTGGTCTATATACCTATCTATCTACTCAACAAGTGCATTGGTTTTCATACAAATTGTGATGTTCGGTGAGTAGTTAAATAGTTATTACAGTAAATAGTTATTACTGTAAATAACCAATTTGGCCAGTAGATGGCGCCAAATTGAGTTACAGAGGTTTGAGCGGCAGGTCGATTTTTTCCCCATGCATCAGCTGCTGAAAGCCCGATATTTCAGGTCATTCATCAGCTGATCTTACAGTTTTAGCTCTTTGGGCTAAAACTTTTGGGGGCCCCTTCTGCAGCCGAAAAGTAAGTGAAATTTGTTTGCATCAAATGAATTTCATTTGCTTTAGGGCTGCAGATCATCAGTTTGAGATATCTCAATATCACTAAGATGGTGCCTTTGAAGCCCGTGATATCTCAATCTCAGTAGTGAAGGGGTTAAGTGCCTCCTGGCTAGCACTTGCTATCCAACCACCTTTCTAAAAAGTTACAATTAAATAAATAAAGAATATGGGAGTCAGAAGGACCCAAATAACATCAAATACCATGACTGGGGTTGAGGTATATCACCACTATGTACCAAGTGCCAGTGGCGTCGTAACGTGGGGGCGGGGGGTGCGGCCCGCACCAGGTGACACCCGCCTTTAGGGTGACACCGTCACCCTAAGGGCGGGTGTCTCACCCACCGCCCGCCACCGCCGCCACCGCCGCGGATTCGCTCCGTGCGAGCGTCCGAAGCATGCAGCTTCGGCGCTCGCCTGGAGGAAATACGTCACCAGCCAATCGCGGCTGGTCACGTGGCTCCCCCAGACGAGCGCCCAAGCTGCGCGCCGGACGCTCAGAAGGAGCGAAAAAACGCGGCGGAGAGGTGCTGCCTGGGCCGCTATCCATGTGCTGGGACCAGGACCAGGAGGTGAGCTGGGGCAAATCCATGAGCTGCTGGGGCAAATCCATAAACTGCTGGGGCAAATCCATGAGCTGCTGGGGCAAATCCATAAGCTGCTGGGGTATATCCATAAACTGCTGGGGCAAATCCATAAACTGCTGGGGCAAATCCATGAGCTGCTGGGGTATATCCATAAACTGCTGGGGCAAATCCATAAACTGCTGGGGCAAATCCATGAGCTGCTGGGGCAAATCCATAACCTGCTGGGGTATATCCATAAACTGCTGGGGCATATCCATGAGCTGCTGGGGCAAATCCATGAGCTGCTGGGGCAAATCCATGAGCTGCTGGGGCAAATCCATGAGCTGCTGGGGCAAATCCATAAACTGCTGGGGCAAATCCATAAACTGCTGGGGCAAATCCATGAGCTGCTGGGGCAAATCCATAAGCTGCTGGGGCAAATCCATGAGCTGCTGGGGCAAATCCATAAACTGCTGGGGCAAATCCATAAACTGCTGGGGCAAATCCATGAGCTGCTGGGGCAAATCCATGAGCTGCTGGGGCAAATCCATAAACTGCTGGGGCAAATCCATAAACTGCTGGGGCAAATCCATGAGCTGCTGGGGCAAATCCATAAGCTGCTGGGGCAAATCCATGAGCTGCTGGGGCAAATCCATAAACTGCTGGGGCAAATCCATAAACTGCTGGGGCAAATCCATGAGCTGCTGGGGCAAATCCATGAGCTGCTGGGGCAAATCCATGAGCTGCTGGGGCAAATCCATAAACTGCTGGGGCAAACCCATAACCTGCTGGGGTAAATCCATGAGCTGCTGGGGCAAATCCATAAACTGCTGGGGCAAATCCATAAACTGCTGGGGCAAATCCATGAGCTGCTGGGGCAAATCCATAAACTGCTGGGGCAAATCCATGAGCTGCTGGGGCAAATCCATGGGGGCCTGGGGCAAATCCATGAGCTGCTGGGGCAAATCCATGAGAGGAGCTGGGGCAAATCCATGAGAGGAGCTGGGGCATATCCATGAGAGGAGCTGGGGCATATCCATGAGAGGAGCTGGGGCATATCCATGAGGAGCTGGGGCATATCCATGAGGAGCTGGGGCATATCCATGAGGAGCTGGGGCATATCCATGAGGAGCTGGGGCATATCCATGAGGAGCTGGGGCAAATCCATGAGCTGCTGGGGCAAATCCATGAGGAGCTGGGGCAAATCCATGAGCTGCTGGGGCAAATCCATGGGGGCCTGGGGCAAATCCATGAGCTGCTGGGGCAAATCCATGAGAGGAGCTGGGGCATATCCATGAGAGGAGCTGGGGCAAATCCATGAGAGCAGCTGGGGCATATCCATGAGAGGAGCTGGGGCATATCCATGAGGAGCTGGGGCATATCCATGAGGAGCTGGGGCATATCCATGAGGAGCTGGGGCATATCCATGAGGAGCTGGGGCATATCCATGAGCTGCTGGGGCAAATCCATGAGGAGCTGGGGCAAATCCATGAGCTGCTGGGGCAAATCCATGAGGAGCTGGGGCAAATCCATGGGGGCCTGGGGCAAATCCATGAGGAGCTGGGGCAAATCCATAAGCTGCTGGGGCAAATCCATGAGGTGCTGGGGCATATCCATGAGGTGCTGGGGCATATCAATGAGCTGGGGCATATCCATGAGGTGCTGGGGCATATCCATGAGGTGCTGGGGCATATCCATGAGCTGCTGGGGCATATCCATGAGCTGCTGGGGCAGTATATCCATGAGCTGCTGGGGCAGTATATCCATGAGCTGCTGGGGCAGTATATCCATGAGCTGGGGAAAAATCCATGAGAGCAGCTGGAGCATTATCAATGAGAGCAGCTGGGGCAGTATATACATGAGAGCAGCTGGGGCAATATCCATGAGAGGAGCTGGGGCATATCCATGTGTGCTGGGGGCAATATCCATGAGAGCTGGGGCAATATCCATGTGTGAGCTGGTCTGGGGCAATATATCCATGTGTGAGCTGGTCTGGGGCAATATATCCATGTGTGAGCTGGTCTGGGGCAATATATCCATGTGTGAGCTGGTCTGGGGCAATATATCCATATGTGAGCTGAGGCGCAATATATCCATATGTGAGCTGGGGCAATATATATCCATGGGTGAGCTGCTGGGGGCAATATATATCCAGAGCTGCTGGGGGCAATATATATCCATGTGTGCTTTCACTGCCTTCGAACGGGCAACGTACTTGCTGGCAGTTGGCAAAAAGTTGTGTGAGCATATGAGAGAGCTCCACAGCAATAAACCTCACAGTAATGTGCGCTGTGTGTATGAGCATTCAGTGTTATATGGGAGTACTGATTTAGGAGTAAGAGTAGTTAAAAAAAAAAATCTGAAAAACTCGGGGGGGGGGGGGGTGACACCATAAATTACCGCACCGGGTGACACCGACCCTAGTGACGCCACTGCCAAGTGCCGCTAGAATGTTAAAATACTAGCGACTGAGCAGCTGTTACCAGACTGAGGCCTGTAATTTGGGATTATGTTCCAACCCTGGTGTAATCTTAGCCATAGCTGTTGTAAACTTCGAGACTCCATAGACTATGTCTATAGCAGTGGTTCCCAACCGCGGTCCTCAAGTACCCCTAAAAGGCCAGGTTTTGAGAATTTCCTTTGGGAAATGCAGACTGAATTCTGCAATCACTGAGCAGCAAATCATATCACCTGTGCTGTGCTTCAGCTATGTGGAAAACATGACCTGTTGGGGGTACTTGAGGACCGCGGTTGGGAACCACTGGTCTATACAGTTGTTAAGTTTACAACAGCTCTGGTTCAGTTAGCTCCAACTTTGTAATATGGCCCTTCTGGGGCTCTATTTTATAGCTGGTGCTAAAGTAGTATCTCGATATGTAATTGTTAACGCTAGGTCAAGTAAGTTGAATGACTGGCATTGCTATTCCGTTCTAGAAGCTACATTCAGGTGAAAATGTTTTGCACCTCGCAACTTGCATGAGCTTACTGTACTTAAGCATCTTAAAGGGACATACATGCTTTGTCAGTGTGCTTTTAAAATTGTGCAATGCCTTTGAATCAGTCCGTAGTGTCATTCAGCAGGCATAAAAATCAAGTAAAGATAATATTTTTTTCATATTTGCCTGCTCTTCTTGCTTGGCATTTTTCATGCCCACCTCAGGATGCATTTTGAGCTAACCAATCAGTGTGTATACCTTGGTATACATAAAAAACGCACTGAGCATGTGCGACTGAGTTTCTCCACCCCCTCCTGCACTGTGAGCTGAGGGGAGGGTGGGCTGTGTGCCATTCCAATCTGTAACTCTTTCACCCCTGGTTACTGCGAGACAGGGAAGGACAGAAATCAATACACACAGGGAGAAAATGAGACAGAAGCCCTACTGGCCAACAAGGACCACCCCAAACCATGTGGGCTGCAACAACTCATATCCACCCTGATCATCCAAAACCCCCATGAATGCAACCTGACAAAATATCAAATAAAGGCCTTAATTAATGATTCCAGGGAAAACTATATCAGAGAATGGAGACATGATATAGCAAACTCTCAGAAACTCACCATTTACCAATCCTTACAGAGGGAATACAAACTGGCCCCATACCTGAAGGTACTACAAGACCCCAAGGACAGACAGATCCTGAGCCGGTACAGACTGAGCGCCCACAGCCTTGAAATCGAATCAGGGCGGCATAGACAGACCTACAAGCCCAGGGAGAGTAGACTGCGCCAGCATTGTGACCAGGGGGCCCTGGAAGATGAGGTCCACTTCCTCCTACAGTGCCCCAAGTACTCAGCACTGAGAGAAACTCACTTCCAGAGACGCTCCGCTCTCATCCCGGACTTCACCTCTATAGAAGAGACGAGGAAACTCCACATCATACTGGGAGAAGAGGAGCCGGCGGTGAAAATATCTGCCCAATACGTCACAGAATGTCACAGACTGAGAGGAACATGAGAGATCCCGGACTTATAAATCCCCAACACGGACTCGCCCCCATCCCCCTTCACATTATCCCTTACCCCTGATAATGTCCATGGACTTGCCCATTCCCCCCCATATATGTCCCACTACCGCCCTCCACCCCATATAACCTCCTCATATGCTTTGGCAATGCTAAAATGTATTTGATCCTGCCAATAAAGCTTGATTTGATTTGAGAGGGGGACAACAAAAAAAGCACAGAGAGACAGCAAGATAAAGCAGAGAAAAGCAAGAAAGGTGCAGTGAGATAGCACGCACAAGACACAAACAACACAAGAAAGAGTGTGAGGTGCATGACTGTGTGAGGGAGTTTGAGTGAGAGAGTGAGTATGTAAACCATGAAAGAGAGCCAGTGAGTGTGTCAGTGGGTGAGTGAGCGAGCGTGAGTGCGAGCTCATGTGCAGCTTTGATGGGTGGAGTAGTGGGCAGGGAGGAGGCGGGGAATATTCAGGAAGTAGGAGATGAGGGTCGTGGCCAGAGAAGATGAAATGACAAAGGTTAAACTAAAAAAAATTAAAAATTTCTACACATTTTTAAAACTTTTATTGATTTATTCCTACTTTGTCTATAGGTATAACAATGTTTAAATGTTAATAAAAAAAAATTTCTCTAGACTTGCATGTCCCTTTAGCCTAGGGAGCACAATCTATTTTTAGCTTCTTGACAAATTAGGTATAAAATGATTCTGCATATGTAAAATTACACGCTCTTAAAAATCCCATACCCATCTCTCATCCTTGCGTGAAATGGGTGGCCCAAACCACCGCTTCTTCTCACCGGGAGCAGAGGGAGACTGTCGACAAATAGTTTCTAGTCTCCCTCTGCCATCACTTTTCTGCGCGTACTCGCTCTCACAAGCTCGCTATGTGGAAGTGCAGACATCCGTAGAGTCCGATGGACTCCAGGAGCTGATACTCGCAGTGGTGCAGAAGCGCTGCTACGGGTATCAGGGAGATTAGTGCTGCGTTCCGGGGCAAGAGGCTGAGATAGCACCTTCCCTGTAACAGGACGTTAACATGGAGACGGTAAGAGAAAATCTGCAAGCGTACATTATCCTGCTTACCGTCTGCATGTTAGCGTCCACAATGCCCCTGAGCTGCAAATGAATGCCTCCAGTGGTACTTTCTCCAAGAGTCCATACGAGATTTGCACAAGACACACAAAGTGCAGGCAGAAGGACACTAGAGAACAACCATTTGTCGTCCATAGTCTTCTCTTTGCAGACAGTCAAGAGATCGTGGTCTTCTTTTCATTCAAGAAGTGAGTGTTCAAAAAAAACTATTTCTGGTTTTTTTTTGTCATGTTATTTTGCAGTTACTTAATACCTGCTTTTAAAATCTGGTCATTTTTCTAGATATAACTGCTAATCTACCAATAAGAAAATGATGATCTGTACACTTGAAAAGGAATATCTTATTTTGCGCTTCTCTAGCATTTCCATTTATTTCTATCTGGCTGTCTTGGTTATTATCTTTCGTGTTCTTTATTTTTTAATAAGTGTGTGTGATACAAAATTATTTCTCTGAATGGGAATGAAAAGATTGGTAAAAGATTTTCTTCCACACATACATAATACACCACATTTCAAGTACTTCTTGCATTGGGGAAAATAGCTGGTGTGTCTTGCATAGAAAAAAACACCCTTATTATTTTAATCATCTATAATTATATTTCTTTATATCGGAACATCACTAACTGTAAATTCCAAATTCTCATATCTAATTCATTTAATATACGATCTTTTCATCTTCTGTAGGCTTCTTCACAATACATAGTAACACCTACACAAATATCATGTTTTTTTTTTGCAGATAATAGCATTTGAGATGATTACAACTGTGTTTGTAATATAAAAATACTATTTCTGCCTTATTGCACAAAAGGAAAGTTTCTCAAAAGGTGAAGTGAAATAAACAGCTGCAGAGACTCTTATTTTCCTTTATATCTATTAAATCAAAGCAGATTATAGGCTATCATTGTAGGAGAAATAAAATGTAAAAATCACAGATATTATTGTAAATCATGTGCTCGAGAAGAGGCATTGCGAGGGATAGATGAGAGGGTTCCTTTGGTTAATGCACACGCCAAGGAGGATGGGTAGTAAGCCTTTATCTAAGGGCAATAACATGAATTCCTTAGAATTCCATAATTATAATATTGATACTCCTGCCTGTCAGACAATGTGTTGTGATGAGTTGCTAATTCACTATCAAAGTACAAAATATAGACTAAAAGAAGTTAATTGACAACATATTCGAAATGTCCTACATCGACTATGTTCTGCAAACAGACTATCAACCCACTATAACTCAGAGAAAAGAGACCCTTCTACAAATTCTCCCCTGATAAGCATACTAATTAAATAGCATGATACAATGCGTGTACAGGTCACATACTGTAAGTACATAGTTACATAGGCTGAAAACAAGACATGCGTCCATCAAGTTCAGCCTTCACACATCACCTACTGCTGTTGATCCAAAAGAAGGCAAAAAACCCAGTCTGAAGCGCTCGCCAATATGCAACACACTGAGAAAAAATTCCTTCTTGACCCCAGAATGGCAGTCAGATTTCTCCTTGGATCAAGAAGCTTTGACCCACATATTAAATATTATAATCCTTAATTTTATGTTTTTGCCGGAATTCATCAAGCCTTTGTTTAACCCTTTCGCTGTTGAACCATTTCACGCCTGTGTGCTGAGGTCATTTTTACCGGTTTCGCTCATCAATTTTAATGCGTTTTGAAGCCCTATTTTATTATATGACCCAGACATATTATATATTGGTCTTTCCTGCAGACTCGGCGGATTCATAATATATCATTATTATATGTATAAGTCATGTCCTGTCTGTATATTTGTTAAAAGAATTAGAAACGGGGAATCGTTACACTTTTTTTGGGGGAAAATCACGTGATTTTTAACAAACGCACCCATACAAAAATCGTTATTGCAGCATCATTGTTCACATTATAATTGAAATGGGAACAATATTTCTGCATTATCAAAAACAAACAAAAAAGGTTTTTCAATATTTATTTATTTTTTAATATTTTTTATTTAAATTTTTATTTATTTTTGTCTTAACTTTTTACATGGTCATGTTTGGTATCACTGGAAAGGCCATGCTCTGGCCGATCCAAAGATACCAAACATTAACCCCTATAGCTGCCACGGATATAGAGATAGGGGGTTCATTGGAACCTCCTATCTCCACCATTGGTGGCAGCTAGGGGTTAACTCCAGGACTGACATCATTGCGCTATGCACGATGACGCCAGTTGTCTGGGGGAGTTCCCGGAAGCTTGGTTGACATCCAAGATGTCGGCCAGCTCTGGGAGAGGATCACGATCTGACGCTTTTCGGTGCCGAATCGTGATCCGGCACCCAAGGGGTTAAAGCCAGGCACCGTTTGGAAGGGCAGGTTAGAAACATAGAAACATAGAAAAATGTCGGCAGATAAGAACCTTTCGGCCCATCTAGTCTGCCCAATTACATGGATACTTTACCTGGATTTATCTTTTGTTTAGGATAGCCTTATGCCTATCCCATGCCTGCTTAAATTCAATTACTGTTTTGGCCTCTACCACTTCAACTGGAAGGCTGTTCCATGTATCCACCACCCTCTCAGTAAAATAATGCTTTCTGATGTTACTTTTAAACCTTTGCCCCTCTATTCTAAGACTATGTCCTCTTGTTTTGCTACTTTGTTTCCTTTTAAATATACTCCCTTCCTCTACCTTGTGGATTCCCTTTACGTATTTAAATGTTTCTATCATATCTCCTCTGTCTCGTCTTTTTTCCAAGCTGTTGTGCCCTTCCAAACGGTGCCTGACTTTCAGCGCTGGCCCCCGGCGATCGGGAGGGAGGCGCTGCAATAGATGTCATTGCGCCGCCGCAATGACAACTATTGGTGCCCGCGGCGGTCCCGGATGCTGGGCTGACGTCAAGGATGTCAGCCCGCACCGGGGGGCACAGCGATCGGCCGGAATCCCGTTGGATCGCCGCTGCAAAGGGAGGACGCTGAGCGCGTCCTCCGCATGGGAAGAGTTAAAAGTCTGTACAAATTCTGATCCAACCACCTCAACAGGCAGAGAATTCCACAGCTGTATTGTTCTCATTGTATAATAACCCTTCCTATGCTTTAGGCTTAATTTCCTTTCGTCCAGTCTAAATGGGTGACCTCGTGTCTTGTGTATAGTCCTGTTAATGAATAGGTTTCCAGACAATGGTTTATAATGGCCCCGTATATATTTATATAAGGTTATCAGATCCCCTCTAAGGTGCTGTTTCTCTAAACTAAACAGGTTTAAGCTTGTTAGTCTTTCCTCATTACTTAAATCTTCCATTCCTCTTCCTTCTAAAACTATACAACTATACAGGGACAAGTGATTATGGAGAAAAAAACTGGGATGTGCTGAAATAAATGCGCGAAAGAGAAAAACTGGTGCTATATAACCAATTCCTGTTCAATGACAAATGCATTAAGGCAAAGAATAAAATGTAACTGGAGAGGAAAAGTTATGTGCCCGCACCAAGACGAACACATACAAATGTAAAAAGAGGTCAATAACTATGACTAACATTCACTGCACACAGTCCATGATCACAAGATCCTAGATACAGATTTGAGAAGTCGAGGATTGAAATCTACAAATATATATTTTTGTACCAAAATGCGGGTGGCAGGAGGCAAGAATACAACTCTCCTAGTATAGTGACGATTAAACCTTTCAACATTGACTAATGTGTCAATGCTACAATTTTAGAAGGAAACATGCAACAGGAATAAAATAATAATTACATGATGCCCTGGGCTGGTGCCTTTGGATTGATGTCCGGCAGAATTTGTCTTATGCTTATTTCCGGGTAACTTAATAGCGGCACCACAGTAAATGCCCCTTATCAGTGTATTGACACTTTTACTGAAAAATAACCAATGACTTCAATGTTTTGGGATTTCACTCCAAGGCAGATTTCCTGATGAAGAGAGACGCAGAGTATGATAGTTAATAAAGAGCATTCCAAAGAAGAAAATTCCATAAAATGCTGCCTCAAGGGCTGGTGCCGAGACCTGTTCTACTTCAAATGTACATTAGACATTAGAACAAGAATGGGTTTCAACTATTTCTTTTTGTAAATGACAGCTTAGAACAATCCCGGCTCTCTGATTCCTCGGCTGAAAAACTACTTATCCGACACACACAGCAATTTTAAGGAGTGGTGGTGTAGTTATTTCTAAGGAGTATAAAGATGTATCTTCTTAAGTTTTTTACCCTATCAAACTCAGATTTACAAGTTTTGTATGGAGGAACTAGTTGGATAAAAGTGCGCAGATCATTTTGATGCAGTGAGGATAAATGCTGTTTTACAAAGACTGAATCTAACTATAAGGGTTATTCAAAGAGAACCGAAAAGCCGCCGCACGTTCGGTGACTTTTCGTTCTCCTCAATTCGGTTCGATTTGGCGATTCCATTTCGGCAACCCTGCGGTGTATTCAGCAAGCACCACAGGGTCCCCGAAATGCAGGGAAAAGTCACCGAAAACCCGCCGAAAACTCACTGCAAAACGAGGGCGAACGCAGACCGAAAACCCGCAAAAACATCTGGATTAACCCGCCGAAAATGCCGGAAAAACCCAAGCAGGAGCCAATCACACGCAGCGCAGCCGCTGGAAAAACCCGACATCACAGACGAATGGAGTGAATAAATTAAAAAAACAGTTTGCTTGAATGTTTGAAAAGTGAAACACTGTTTGCAAAGAAACTACTGAGCAAAAATTTCTGAAATTTACATATGAGGTCCAAGGAATGATAATAAAAAGGGTTGTTACAGAAAAAATAAGTAGTAAAAAAAAAAATCGGAAATTTTTGTTTAAAAAAAATCCCCAAAAATGCTTAAAATATCCTAAAAAATCTATAAATAAAGAGACTCTTTACTGCAGAATATCATAATCAACAGTTTATTAGATATTGAATTTAAAATGGGAATATTTTTAAAATTGAAGCCCCTGGGATTCCCCTGAATAAATCTGCCGCATGAAACCACCGAATGGCAGGGCAATTCGGCAACTTTTCACTGCTGGTTTGTGTTCTCTGAATAGACGAAGCATTGCTCTCTATGGGGATTCACTGCCCTCGAACAGGCACCGAACAGGCACCGAATGTGCAGGCAATTCGCCACAATTTTGCAAATTGCCTGCTCTCTGGATAGCCGAATGGCCAAGAAAGGTAGCCGAATGCTGATTTTCAGCATTCGGTTCCCTTTCGGCAGCCATTCAGATCTCTTTGAATAACCCTGTTACTGACCTCACATCCCTTATCTGTGCTGTTCAGGGGAACAGGTTTATTCACAAACTCTCCCTGCAAGCTATGGAGGGGTGTCTGTTAGCAGGTCGGATATTCTGTCTACCTCATAGGATATGAGGTGAAACTAGGGACGAGAGGAGATCTGAAAACATTTTCTACAATCAGACAGAAAACGGTGCCCAGCTACTGAAGGCTTATACCAAGCAGGTACCACCGGTGTTTCTTGAAGTTGAAAACACTGTCGAAATATGTTGTCATTTTACAAAAGTTGAGTCTATACCCGTTCTTTGGTTTTAACTTTTAGGAAATGCCGGTGTTTTTCAGAGTTGCAACACCGGTGATATTCCCCAGTGTTTAACTTTGACAACCACAAGTGTTGTCCGGCTACTCTGTGATTTATGGTTTTCACCTTACTCTCATCACCAGGTTTTCTTATTGCACATGTCGTTTGAAATAAAAAAAAGAGAATTAAGGAAAAAACATAAATACAGGGCCAAAAGTAACAGTTTACATATCTTTGTTATGACAATAACAGTAAATCATACTGAGCATCTTAAATGAAAGCAATAATATGTGCAGTGAAAAGTTTAACAGTACTCCATGACATACACTTTATGAAAGTTTAATGGTACAATGACATAATGTAGAATAAAAAGAGGTGTATTAATAAAAGAGAGGCTGATCAAGCTAAAAAAGGCTAATGACATGCTAGAATGAGTGTCACAACAATGACTAACTGTACATAGTCCTGGTGATGCCTTTAGAATTCCAGTGACACTGCGCTTCACCTACTGGGATAACTCCAATGTGTGACAAAACCACATGAGGATACAGGAAAACTGCAAACTACAAAGATATCAAGTCTTGTATAATTAAAATTATATGTTATACAAGCAAAAAGTATATAAACTGAAAGCCAAGAAATACACTGCCGTAAAATATACACGTAGTACATCACGGCATGATAAAACTGAAGAAAAATTTGATTAAGTAATATTTAGATAAAAATATTCTGATTAAAACCAATGTCAATGAATTACCTTGATCAGTACTTTTGGTGACAGCTTAAGAAGTCATAAGATATATCTTCACTTCTGTGACCACAGCCATTCTTAGATCCTCTACATCCTTGGATAGTGACTCTTGACTTTTTGGAAGCCCTAGTTTTGGAAAACCAATCCCCATGAACGCACACATTTTGCTTTTTTCCTTAAAATCCAGAGGTTTGGCAGAACAGGACATGGGGAGATAATTCCCCTCGCAAGATATGTGCACACCAGAGTATACATTGATCTTGTAGCACTGAAACACTGGATCCAGGGCTGGATTTAATATATGGGATATTGGAGCTGTAACACCTGGCTCAGTAGCAATTGCCACCAACACAATGACATTAAGAGAGATCGAGAAATGGTACAATGGAGGTGAGTAGAATATGTCTGAGGTACAATGGAAAGTGAGAAGAATGAGACAGAAAACTATGGAAGGTGAGAAGAATGGGGCAGAGGAACAATTTAGCTGGAGGGATGCAGGTGCAGCACCCCAAATTTTTTAGCTCCAGGCCCATATAGCCCTTTAACCAGTACATACAGCATCACAAGGAAAAAATTATCTTGGGGCCCCTGTGGCCATGCTTTGGCCAGAACTCCAAAAGGGATTAACAACACCCTTTCGATGGGTTTTGGAAAGTGATCATTATCCGTCTCAGTGAATCCAATGCATGGACAGCTTCTAAGAAACGTATGTGCAACTGGTTTCTTAAGGAGAAGGTATTATATGATAAACTAAAGCACTAACACGTCTCTTCTAGTAACTCCAGCATCTCTCAGTAGGGAAAGAAAACACATTCATGGATATGTGATTTTGTTTTACCGTTTAAATTTATTATGTACATGACATTGAGAAGGATGGAGTTAAAACAGAAACCACTGACTCAGTGGAACAATAAAAAAATGCAGATTTTAGACTAGTGATCTAAAGTACCTTATTAAAACAGAACCCCCCTCTCCTCGCTATGACACAGATATTCATGGCATGACAGGTCATTGTGAAGGAGACCAAATAAGTGTAGGCTTAAAATATGAAAAAGTGGCAATATGAATATTCCCTGCTCTCATTTGCATTCAGACAATAACTTTCAGAATGCACACTCTTCCAGAAGAGAGATGCTGCATCAGAGGCGTTAAAAAAACACCCTAACATGTAATTGTTCTAAAGCAGAATATTTGAGCATTGAGTATTTGCCATTCAAAAAAAAAGAGGGGAGGAGTGCTTACAATTAATGACATATGAAATGTAATATTATTTAAAAAGTACATAGAGTACGTTTGTATGCATTGGACTTCTAACATTTGCCATAAATATATTTGATATTGGTTAATTTTATCTCCTAAAAACAAATGTAAAGCTAAAGCTGATTATATCAGCTTGTATGTAATCAAGATAATGATCTAATTATATATATATATAAAAATATATATATATATATATTCCTTATATATAAGGAATATAAATATATATTAATTAAATATTTTTGATTAATTTAATAATAAAATTAATAAATTAATAATATCTGTTGAAATAATTAACATTTATTTATTTCATGACTTTTTTTCTATTAGATATATTCTTCAGTCTGAATTGTGGAAGCTAATTTTAAACAGCAATGAAAATTCATAAATCCCAAAGAGGAAATTCTTCTAAAACACATTGCAGGTATTATCAAATTGCTACTAGCCTATTCCTAATCTACCAATTCACTTTATCCACACATGCGAGGGCATAAAATAAATGTTGCTAGCTGTTCTTCACCTCTTTGCTAACGTGATCACATGTTATAATGCACAAGATATTTTCCCATTGAACAAAATGGTTTACAGAAATCTAGACCCTTGGCAATAAAATTAAATGACAGCAAATAAACGTAGGGATTCTCTCCATTCTAAACAATATGCAAGTATCATGGTCGCCTTACGTATATGGAGAGCTGTGGTAAAAATGTCCGGAGCTCCCAGAGGGGCCTTCAAAGTGTAGACCGCCAGCCGATTAACGTAGGCCAGTAGAGTACCCGAAGAGACTCATTCAGGGATCCCCCGGATCCACACATTCTGGCTGCGGTGTCAGGCCTCCATGGTCTCCACAGCACTGGAGAGCAGATTCCCCTGATTGTGCAGGGATTCCACCTGTAGAAAGGTGGATGTGCGCCGTCATCGCGCCCTCCACCCGTGTCTTGACATCCCCCACCTGGCCCTTAACGGCATCCACTTCAGCCCGCATGGAATTAAAATCTGAGCACCAGAAGGAACGCATCTCTGTGAGCAGTCAACGAATATCTCCCTTTGTGGGAGGTAGGTGGTCATCCCCATCCTTGCTCTCAGACATGGACGGAGGGATCACAGCCGCCATGTTAGGACCTCCGGAGGCCACCCCAGACAACTTCTGAGGCACCCTTTAAAATGCAACCCTTTGTTATTTGATCTCCAAGGAGTCATCCCAGACCAGGGAAGGCCATCCTCATCCGAGGAGGCAGCGTCAGGGGTCGGGCACAACGGTTATCCCTCATGGACCCAGAGAATGTCACTCAAAGAGTCACGAATATTCCGATGACGGGAGCCCTGCACCAGGCAGGACTTCTTCCCTGACTTCTTTCCCATCTGCGGATGAGTAAGTAGACAGCAAAGGGAACGCACCTCACCAAACAAAGAAGCGCCCAATGTGGCTGGCAGGGGTAGGCCGAAAAAGTAGGCCCAAAGCCACAGAATGTTTCAAACTGCTCCACAAATGGGGTGAAAAGAATCGGGCTCAAGCTAGCAGACTGTCTGGAGCACACCCCACCAAAAGGCACATGTCAACTGTCAACAGGCTGCTAAAATCAACAAAAATATAGGCTACAGCCAGAAGCTCATCCAGGAGGCGACCGGTTGTCGGCAGTCAGCCGGTATTCCAGATATTTTATATTTGCATTTTTAAATGGGATCATACGTTCAGAATTCTTATCTATGTATTTCTAAAACATTCTGTACCCAATCTCCTTTTTCCAATATATTATGTAAGCATTTTTCTGGCTAATTATGCACTAAAAGAAAACATAAATAAAGTCAAACGGTTCAATTCCAAAGAGTTATAAGGTATGGACCTCAGAGGTGCACGGATACATGAAAAAACATTGATTGTAAAATCGGTGGAACACAGAAAATTCCAAAAAGGGTCCACTATTACTATACATAGTGAAAGTGTGACAAATAAAAAGTTAAATGTAAATATTGACCCGTACATATGCCATTTGATGTCGCAATATTAAAGACCAGTATTACAATATGGTGAAGCGCTCTTCCTTTACGACAAATGTATTTTTTTTGCGGCATTTATTTTATGTGAAGATTCACAGAATAAAATAAAATGTGGCAGCATGGTGAATTAGACATTCTAGGTGCTAACATAATTTTTGATGATTCCTCTCTAGAATGTGCAAGAGCGTAGGGGAAACATATTACATAGAACGACATAAAGCATTAGTTAGGAAAATTTATTATATACTTTGTAAATGTATGCTATGGATAGTAAAAGAAAATTCAAAAGATATGATAAACTGTTTTTAATTAAAGAATATATTTTTAATTTCATGAATGCGCTGTGTGAGCACCCTGAAGTGCAGAATACATTTACACATAAGCTTTAACCCTTTCGCTGCTGAGGCTTTTCCCGCCTCTGTGCTGAGCTCATTTTTTCCGATTTTGCTCATCATGTTTAAATGCGTTTTGAAGGCTTATTTTAGTATATGACCCACACATATTATATATCGTTCTTTCCGTCAGACTCGGCAGATTCATAATATGTCATTATTATATGTATACGTCATGACCTGTCTGTCTATTATAACAAAAAATGCAATAAAATATGAATTTTCAATAATTTACAATGTGTAAAGTGTTTTTTTTTCACATTTTAAGATGCGAGCAATTGCGGTTATATTTTGTATGGGGTGCGCTTGTTAAAAAAATTAGAGATGGGGTCTCATTACATTTTGTTTTGGGGAAAATTACGCGATTTTTAACAAATGCACCGCATACAAAAATCGTTAGTGCAGCATCATTGTTCACATTATAATTGAAATGGGAACAATATTGCTGCATTAACAAACCAAAAAAAAGTTGTTTATTTTTTTTTATAATTTTCTTTTAAAAAATTTTTTTTTTTAGAATTTTTTTTATACTCATGTTTGGTATTGTTGGAACGGCCATGCTCTGGCCGATCCAACAATACCAAACATTAACCCCTATCTGCCACGGATCGGGAGATAGGGGGTTCATTGGAACCCCCTATCTCCACCATTGGTGGCAGTTAGGGGTTAACTCCAGGACTGGCGTCATCGTGCTATGCACGATGACGCCAGTCCTCAGGGGGCATTCCTGGAAGCTTGGCCAACATCCAAGATGTCGGCCAGCTCCAGGAAAGGATCACGAACCGGCGCTTTTCGGCGCCGATTCGTGATCCGGCCCCCATGGGGTTAATGCCAGGTACCATTTGGAAGGGCAGGCTGTGCCCTTCCAAACGGTGCCTGGGTTAACCCCCTGCATGCCGCCGATCGGGAGGGAGAGAGGTCCGAAGGACCTCCCCCCTCCCTTTCAGGCGCCTCCTCCGTACATGCGGCGGGGGGGCGCCTGAATTAGGTGTCATCGCGCCCCCTGCGATGACACCTAATTACTCCGGCGGCGGTTTCGGGTGCTGGGCTGACATCGAGGATGTCAGCCCGCACCGGGGGGGCCAGCGATCGGCCGGAACCCGGCCGAACGCTGGCCCCAAAAAGAGGACGCGCTCAGCGCGTCCACCGCATAGAACACTACCTGCGGTTGGACGCGCTGAGCGCGTCCACCGCAGCGAAGTGGTTAAGAAACAATGTAATTTATCCGGCATTCTCTGTGATGGTACTAAGCCTGCACTAACAAAACGATCACTAAAGCCTTTTATTTAAAGTGTAGTGTCTGTGTAAATGTAGCAGGGTACACAATTCATGTGTAATAATACCTAACATCACAAATTTATAGAGTATTTGTGTTTAATGCTGGTGATTGACAAGGCTATTATTAACTGCTACCTCTTCTGTTTCCATCACTACGCTATGGAAAGAGTAGCTTCATAAAGTGATATACCACTAATTACCCATTGTTCACTAAAACCTTAAGCGATTTCACAGTAAATTGTCTTTTTTTAACTACAGATTAATGAACCATAACCTCATACTATTTTAAGCTGGGTAAGGTATAATTTTTATAAATATACCAAATAATGTCATTTCTGCAGTCTGAATGCTGTCTGTGTTAAAGTCTCCATTCATTCATAGTGAATAGTGAAGCTTTATCGTTATGTGAAATAAATAATATAGTAATTTATTGCTGTTTTTTTAATAAATTATATCTAGAAATAGGAATTACAAAGCAAGAGACTTTATATCCTTTACATCAGGGATCAGCAGCCTTAGCCTACCAAGGACAGTATTACATACTGCCCGCTAGAACGGGGATGCTAAGGAGGAAAACCTGCGCCTGCAGGTTTCTCCTTTGCGTCCCCGTTTTGCACCATGTTAAGGGGCTGGCGCTGATTCAATAGCCTGCCCCGTAATGCAGTGCTAAGCCTGAGGCTACTAATGCGCCGCCCTGAGCTTCCGCTCCTAGACTCCATAGGACTCCATTGAGGCTTTGATTGCTGGGTCACATGACCTGCAGGATTACGCCTCTCCCAAGATCCTGCAGGTCCGCAGAGTGATTCGCGGAGGAAGACTGGGGACTTTTTTCCCCAGTCTCACTCTGCTCCCAGTGGCCAGAAGAGGAGGATCAGGTAGCTGTTCTCGCCACGGGATGAGGTGAGTATATGATTTTTGGGGGGATTTGCAGCTGTGAGTAATTAGCGGTGAGTAATTAGCTTTAGGACTTTGTAATCCTAACGTTAATTACTCCTTGCTTACTCTTCGTGCTCCCCATCTTAAGTATAGGGAGTGCAAAGTACAGTAAGCGTGCGCTAAAGAGTGCAATCTCTGATTTGCTAACTTTTTTTTACGCCGTTAGCGTTCAGATTGTAATATGGGCAGGCCACTTAACCTACCGTTACCGCTCACATAGCTGCACGCTAACGATATCGTTTGTAGTATTATGGTTGTAATATGGCCCCAGATGTTTTTCAATTACATTTCCCATGAGTCTCCACCAAACTGATGAGTGGCTATGCATCATGGGAGATGAAGTTGGAAAACATCTGGAAGACCAAGGTTGCTGATTCCTGCTTTACATGCTGATCAATCTACAGGTTGAACCTCAAGGATTTAAGATTTTTTTTTATTAAAACCTGCATTGCTGTGTAACTATGTAGCATTCTCATGGATCCATTTCGTGCCAAGAGCAAACATCATAAATGTATCTTCAATTCTGTATCTCTGTAAATCTTCAGCCTGTTTCAACATTTATAAAATGATGATAAAAATAATAATATTCCCTCCAAGGAGCTGACAGCAGTGACATAGTAAGTGATGCTGAGATATATGGCATTCATACAGCTAAAAGAACTCCCTGGAATTCCTAGAGATAGTACTGAAACAATATCTGATCATTGTAACATCAAAAAGCATTTTTGTTTTTGCTGATTCTCTTGCTGAGTAGTTCATTGTAGTGAGGACATGCTATTAAGCAATGTGAGGGAGCCCACATTTTCTTCTTGCAGATATTTCCGCTTCTTTCCTGTGCATGTTTGTAATTTGCAAAGAATTCCCTCAAAACGACAGTTTTCAAACTGGTATTTCTCTCGGGCAACTCCCATTTCTGTCGTGCAAGATTTTCTGCTGGAATAAAACAAGAAATATATATATATATATAAAACAATATTACTATATATATGTATCTCCAAAAAGATATATATACCGTATATACTCGGGTATAAGCCGACCCGTGTATAAGCCGACCCCCCTACTTTTTCCCAAAAAACCTGTGAAAACGTATTGACTCGCGTATAAGCCTAAGTGGGATATTGCCCCAGCTCACACATGGATTTGCCCCAGCTCATGGATTTGCCCCAGCTCATGGATTTGCACCAGCTCATGGATATGCCGCAGCTCATGGATTTGCCCCAGCTCATGGATTTGCCCCAGCTCATGGATATGCCCCAGCTCATGGATTTGCCCCAGCTCATGGATATGCCCCAGCTCATGGATTTGCCCCAGCTCATGGATTTGCCCCAGCTCATGGATATGCTCCAGCTCATGGATTTGCCCCAGCTCATGGATATGCCCCAGCTCATGGATTTGCCCCAGCTCATGGATTTGCCCCAGCTCATGGATATGCCCCAGCTCACACATGGATTTGCCCCAGCTCATGGATTTGCCCCAGCTCTCACCTGGATATTGCCCCAGCGGCAGCCAGCTCTCGCATGGATACTTGCCCCAGCTCCGGATCCAGCAGGGGTTGAGGGGGCCCAGATGCCGGGCAGCGTGAGTCCGTCCGTGTTGAAGGGGATGCGGCTGCGTGCGTGCGCAGGTCACGCGGTCCGGCCAGTCAGGTGGTACAGAGACTCAGTACCACCTGATTAGCCGGACCACGTGACCGGCTGCGCCTGCACGCGGCCGCATCCCCTTCAACACGGACGGACTCGCGTATAAGCCGAATCGCGGTTTTTTGACTCAAAATCTGAGTCAAAAAACTCGACTTATATGCGAGTATATACGGTATATATAAATATATATACAGTATATATATCAGTATTTGTACATAAAAAAGATTTTCGATTTGGCAGTATTATCTGATTCTCTGTTTGTCGTGGGAAACAATTTCCGATTTTGTATTTTTGTTGGGATATTACACCCTTTTCCATTCTTTGAAATCTTGGAATTATAACAGCATACACTGTATATGAAATTTTTTTTGGGCATATTACATAGTTGGTGTTAACTTAACCAGAGCTGTTGTAAACTTACCAGAGCCATTAAAATCAATGGGGTTGTTAAGTTTACAACAGCTCTGGTTAAGTTAACACCAGCTTTGTAATATAGCCCTTCTTGTTTAATATTTATTGGATGCAAACCTTTCACAGCCAAAGCAGGAGGCAGCCATGGAGTCAGATTACTCCTAAAAAGGAATTGTGAGCCCCCACCCCATTTTAGGGCCATATTACATAGTTGGTGCTAACTTAACCAGAGCTGTTGTAAACTTAAAACCTCCATAGGCTATAATGGCTCTGGGAAGTTTACAACAGCTCTGGTTAAGTTAGCACCAACTATGTAATATAGCCCATTGTGTTTCATTAGTATCTTCAATAAAATGTGACACTATTAAAAATATCAAATATTTATTCTCTTCTTTGTAGGAAATATTACTTGGTTAAAAAGGTAATGTTCCCTCCATAACAGGGGCCAAATCCTAGAAAACAAAAGGGTTGGAATTCACCGAGGGTTTCTCCCCCCTCCCCAAATAATCAGTCATCTCACACGTACCTCGTCTTCCTCACACTGAATTGTATAATTATATACCTGTGTTGGCTTGCAAAGAATCGTTATGAGATTTATAATAAGTCATATGATTGTGACTTAACAAGGAAATGTAAGGTTGCTCCTAAATAACAAAAGCATAAGAGTTTTGGGCAGAACGGAAACTCTATTGCCACTGCAAAAATAGTGCTGGAACTTTGTTCCCAAGCGTTCCCACTCAATTTGACCCTTTCCCCATATCTCACCTTTATGCCACATTAACTGTTCTCCCACATCAGAGAATGACACCCCATGACTTCACAAACAGTTTGGACCACAGAACACTACAGTGCACTCATCCTCTTTATTTTATCAACCTGTGTCTAACAGTTTGTACACACTCATATCGATTGGGGCACACAAGCATGGTCTGGTGTCTTCAAACAAGAATCCTTAAGACTTCTTGCCATTGCTACAAATTATTAATTTATTAATAAAAACTTTTTTATCAGAAAGAGACGCATTGAGATTTCTCTTGTTCTCATGTATGTCCTGGGAATTAAGTCCCAATAATTGAAGCAAATGTACAAATATACTTTACATCATACTGGAGACATTACTTTTTGTTGTTCCTATAGAGTCTATTCTCCTCATTCTTACAACAAAATAGAAAACCTGTCTCAACAGTGTCGATAAGGAATCAGAACTTGCTACTGTCCATCTTTGGGGTTGAGGTTGAAGGGTGTCATTAAGAGTGTTTTGGGGTTTTGGTTATTTTTTTTTGTGGAAGAATTTTACCAGGAAGGATACATTGAGATTTCTCTCGTTTTCAAGTGTGTCCTGGGTGGCGAGTATGTACCGGAAACGGAAACAAAGTAGCAAAACAAGAGGGCATAGTCTTAGATTAGAGGGGCAAAGGTTTAAAAGTAACATCAGGAAGCATTATTTTACTGAGAGGGTGGTGGATACATGGAACAGCCTTCCAGTAGAAGTGGTAGAGGCCAAAACAGTGATTGAATTTAAGCAAGCATGGGATAGGCATAAGGCTATCCTAAACAAAAGATAAATCCAGGTAAAGTATCCATGTAATTGGGCAGACTAGATGGGCCGAAAGGTTCTTATCTGCCGACATTTTTTTATGTTTCTATGTTTTCTATGTGTCTTGCCCAAGGACACTTACTGGAGAGGTGCTCATCGGGATCAAACCCATGTCTCCACAGGCTCTCTCCATGCAGAGCAGTGATGTTAACTCTACTCCACCCAGCCGGCACATTTCTTGAATCCTGACCCATAGCTCCTCCGAGGACCCTCCAAAGACCCATATTGTATATGCGTTTATGTGCGTTATATTCCATAAAGATTTAGCATAGGCATTTCCAAACAAAGAATTACACGGTGAAAACTTTTTCCAATCTTATTTCCTCATAGTCTTCATCCCTACACACAATCCTACATTGTCCTTTATAGTTTATCACATGGTACCTCACATCTCCGGACTAATGTCCAGAATCACAATACAGTCTCAGGTGGCATATGCTGCTCAGTCATATATAGTTCTCTGGAAGGAACTTGAAAATATCCACCATCCAGCATGGTCATGCTTTTTCTGTGTAGGATTGAGGAATTGAAGGGATGGAAGTGGTGGGTTCTCAGCCCAGTATCTTCACATAGGATACAACAATAATATTTACCAAACTCTTTTCACATGTTTCCACTACATTTATGGTGTAAGTGTATTTTTCACTAGTGTTTTTCAGGAAGTGCTGGACACACATAACATTCATCATCTAAATATCCGTATCCTCAAGAAAAACACAAAACTAGTTTTACAACGCTCATGCAGAGGCCCTCGTTTTTTATTCTTTGTAATCGCAATAGTATAGGCCCAGAGATATATGCTATGATTTTACCTTCAAACAGTGGCTTGAAATTGTACAAATATTTGTGCATGCAAACTAAGGAACAGTGGAGTTGCTGTTTGCATTATTCAGAACTAAGACATACACGGGATCGAATGCAGTGAAACTGGAGCAGGAACCAAGCAATTCAACTTGCCGCGTTACTGATTGCATCCTAACCTATGAAACTATCCAGTGCACTATGTGTTTGTTTCCCTGTTTGAAGTTTTATCCTAAAATTGTCTCTTTTCATCAGGGTTGTATTCCCCTGTCATGTGGCAATCATTGCCAAGCTGTCCCTGGGAAAACAGCTGCGCAGCAGACCTACAAAATCTCGCTGAACGTACTCTCTCTCACACACACATGCAGGACAGGAAATAGACTTCCTAGACACAACAGAGAGAATTAAAGCGCCAATTGAAAAACAATCAGCAAAATTTTGTCTGAAGCAAAACTTAATCTTCCACTGAAAGAAAACAATTCAAAAACAAAGCGAAAGTGGTAAATAGGAAGACCAAACCACTTACGCCTTTTGACCAAAACAACGCATCTGAAATAAATTGCTGGTGCGAGGAGATTGACTTAACTGTATTATTCAACCAGAGCGAAGACTTTACGTAGATTTTTTTGATTACGGAAATTAATCATTGTAACCTTAAAGTTAAATTGAGCTATTTTTTATACGTTTTATCAAGAATGAATTTTTGTATATCTGAAAACCTGGATCGTGTTGTATTGCTTTGTAGGTCAGTATATTAGATACCGCTACATTTCTATATTTGCTTCATAATTACTTCTTTTTCGATGATTTGATTATGATTTACTTATTTTTGGTAAATTTGTAGTCATTGGGTAATTCGGCAATATAAATTGCACATTCAGTCAGAAATAAATCCCAGCTGTAAGCATGAGGCATGTTCATCATATGGTGGATTTAGCATTTGTACCCATTGGACACCCGGTGTGCCTTAGCCACGTAAACCTGACAAACAGCTTTCATTTCAGTGTGAAATCAATGGAGTAATGCGGAAGAATGGAACAGCTCAGTCAGTCATATAGTAACCAAGCAGGCCGTGACTTAAACATTTATTTTTATTCCAGGTAATGTTTGACTGGGATAGTAAATAATAAAAAGGGAATGAGGCGTATAGGATCTTGCTGTTTACAATATTTTATTACTTTTATATTATAAAGTGAATTGAACATCACATAGTACCTAAGTATATACAGGAAGTGGACTTAATGATGGAAACCTTAAAGTTATACCTGTGCTTTGAATTATGAAGAATCTGATGTGGAGTAACAACATCCTTGCATTATATTACAGGCTGATCACACCTAATCCAAAATGATTGGGATCATGAGCATTTAGAATTTTGGTATTTTCTGTCTTTTGGAATCTTGCCAGAATTCTAAAGAGCCAAAGGGGAGGGGGGGGGATGCAGCAGGGAGGATTTGAGAGGCTGCACAGCGCCAGTGAGCGGCATGCTGAGCAGTGACAATGTGTCCACTCTGGCACTGCACAGAATGTTCCAGTGCAGGAGGACAGAGCAGGAGAAGCAAGAAGGGGAGTAAGAACTATGACTGAAAATTGTCAAAAATTCAGTTTTTTGGAATTTTCATTTTCCAGAATTCAGGTTGGGTGATACTCAACTCGTGATTATATTGGCTCCTCATATATATATATAACCAGGAGGGATGAGTGTCTCTCTGTAGTGTTAAATATGTTCTTTATCTTCTGATAAATGTTATATTTGCTCAAAATTTGTTCTATGAAAAGTTCCTGTGAGGAACTGAAATGACAACCAGGTGACTGGGGTACCGGTACACCTTTGTTATATGTATATGGATGGCCGCATACCAGGCACCGGGCACTGATTGAAATCTTCTGATTGAGGCACGTGATTGGGGGAGCATTCGAGTGAGCAATCACCACATTGACTACTTTTTCTGCTGGAATAAAGGAAGAGCGCCAAGGAAGACACCGGCTCTGGAAATAAGGGTTATTTCCAGGATACTTTAAGCTATAAAAATGGGGAACCAGTGTCAGGAATGGTTAATAATGCTCCCGCCAGTCCACCCTACCTTTTTAACTTAGAGTATTCCTTTAACACTATTTTGTTATACATACAGGTCTATTCACTAAAGGTGAAACTCTGGAGAATTGGCAGGAGACGTGAAAATTCTAGGTCAAAATAGCCAAAAAAAATCTTCCATTTATCTCACTTTCCAAATCATCTACTTGGTCTGGATTGTTCTCTTCTCCTGACAATTCTCCTGTGTTTCACCTTTAGTGAATAGACCTGATAGTTTCAAAATTACCCCATAAACCCCTTCACACCCAAAATAAAGTATCTCGATTTTGCATTGAAATGCATTGAAAAGCACTCATTAGCATATCAAAATACCCATTTCACACCTTTTTAAAGAAAGATTAGTGTGTCCCCTGTGGAGAAACAAAATCCTTTGTTTTATGCCTCTCCAAGCACCCTAGAGAGACATAAAACCAGCTGCAAATAGCAGCCCTAAACCTGACTCAAATAGATTACTGCTGTATCATAGCTGCCTGGAAGAGGGCAGAATACAGGGAGAGCTCGGGGGTCACTCTCTGCTGTCTAGGGATAAATTTCAGGGGGTTATAATGATTGAAAATCCCTTTACAGTACAGATACAAGGTGTTACTGTAATCTCAATACACAAAATGCTTCCATACAAACTGCGACAACAGCCTAACATAACAGCATTATATCTACATTATTATTTTAATATTGTAGGGGTCTATAAAATGAAATATACTTTTCACGTTCCTTTTATATATAACTGCACACAAGCAGAACTTTTTTTGTTGCTATTGAATGTTTAAAGTCAAAGCAAAAAACCCCATAAAAAGTGACGAAGGAATACGAAAAGTTGACAAACTGGAAATTGAACTAGTGAGTTTTTCCACTAAACATTTTTCACGGATCAGTGTGGCAAAATATCCACTTATTTTATGACTCCCAATTATAATTCTTGGTATGTGCAAGCGAAAATTAAAATTTTTGTTCTAGCATTTGAAACTATGCGTGACCTAATTGAGGTGCACGTGCAGCAAATGTAAGTCTGCTTTCCACAAAATACCTTCCAGTTCTCCTTTCAAGAACAGCAATTCTTTCGACCTGTAAGGCTTGAGATGGTTACAGTCTAATCACCTGGTTTATACCATACGTACATATAATTAATTTCAGTTAATGGCTGGCTTCATAGCACATACAATCAAATACATAACAATATGAACAATTGTAATTGAGCTCTTAGTGGAAGTTGGTAAATGAAGTCTTGTTACAGAGAAGTGAGGGAAAGGGACCACAAATGTCTTCTCTATCATAAAACGTTGCTGTAATTGTATTGTCCAATGAACCTGGCTAAACAGGAAGTTGAATGCCTGGTCCAGTTCTTCTTTCTCTCTATGGATATCTTGGAGGTGGTCGCTCCATAGATTGTGCTGGCCTTCCATGATGGGAGTGCTGCTCTATGTTTTGGATTTGCTTCTCTTTCATGAAAGGGAAGAGCCTCTTGTTTCCACCATGAGTCCATTAGACAGGGTGCTGTCAGGGTCATGTTACAGGGAGACTCAAATTGCAGGGGAAACTCAGCACAGACAGGCAGGTTACAGAGAAATCCAGGAGGTTTATTGCATGTATGAGACATGGCAGGCAGAAAGCAGGATACGAACACAGAGAATGTACACAGCATCGGTCAAATGGGGGGATGGCAGGTACTCAGGGGCACGGCGGGATACTGGCAGGAACACTGGGCACGGCAACACAAGCAAGGCGAAAAGCAGACTGACAGGAGACAGGGCCCAGAAAATAACATACGGTAAACTGAACCTCAATAGAAAATCCATGGGGGGGATTCCTTAAATAGAAGTCTTTGGTTAACAAGTTGGATGGAGAACAGCTGAGGCTTCCTTCAAGCATGGCAAGAAGAATACCTGGACTAGATTGCAAAACAGGGGCAGGACAGGAAAGGTGCTGCTAGGTTAGGTAACATCAGGAGCAGCTCTAGCATGTGTCCCTTTGTGGCCCCCTGCTTGCTGACAGGTGCTCTCTGCCTCCACAATTAACAAGATACTGAGGGCTTAGCAATGGAGGAGAAAACACAAAGCAATAATATGTACTTGACCTCCTACTGCAGGGATCTGAAACCCTGTTCCCCAGATGTTTATTGCCTACAATTATCAAAATTATTTGAATGTAATAAATGTCCAGAGAATCATGGGAGTTCAGAAATACCTGGGGAGGCCAGAGTTTGAGATACCTTTCCTACTGTCCTTATACTCATTTTCAGATGGAAAGAATAAAGGGGTTAGTCAAAGAGTGCCGAATTTGCCACTGAATCGCACCGTAAGGTGAATTTCCCTGTATGGTGCAATTTCCAGGCAATTCGACTATTCAGAAAGCTGGCATTTCGCCAAATATTGGCGAATTGCCAGTGAAATACAGTGGAGTTCGGCAACCTTCGGTGGCAGTGAAATTCCCCATAGGTTAATTTATTCGGAGAACGCTGAACAGCACCAAAAAATTGGCGAAATGGCCAGATTTTCAGTGCTTTCATTCGACGGGTTTAAACAGGCAAATCCCATAGGTGTCAATGTAAAAATAATTTCCCCTTTTTCATAAATTTTTTCTGAAGCCATTTATTCTTTTCATTTGCAGCAAAAAGTCTGCTATTAATAATTTATTTTTTAGAAATTCTTTAGCCATTTTTCTGGATTTGTTCTGTGAAATTTTTGATTTCGATTTTTTTTAATGGTGTTTTTTTTTATTCTGTAACAGATCTTTTTATTGTTATTGATAGGACCTTATTTATAATTTTTGTTATATTTTTTAGTTTTAAACGCCTTATAAAAACTGTGTTTTTTTCTTTACCCCTGTTCGGCAGCCAATTAGCTTTTTTCAGCGGCGTTCGGCGGCTGATCGGAGGCATTCGGCGGTCTTTTCAGCGGCATTCAGCAGATCGTTGTCTGTGTTCGGCAAGTTTATCGGTGGCATTTGGGGGATCCATTCGGCTCACTTTGGGGACCCTGCGCTGAATGCTGAATTCACTGCATGGTCAGCGGATTGAACTCGCCAAATCGCATCGAAGTACGCCGAATGAAAGAGCACCATAAATTTGGTGAAATTTCTGCACTTTTTGAATAACCCCACGTCATTACTATAGGACTGGTGTTATTAACCTTACTCCCCATTACTGAAATTAGCATAGGATAGCAATTTAAGGATAACTAGCAGCTGGTTGGTAAGCTTACATGATATGGAAGACCCATTATGCAAGGCCTAAGGCTGTTAGTAACAATCATTTTATACCTTAACTGGAAGGGTAATAGAGAGATCCCTTTCACCAAGCAAAAGTCTAATGAAGTTGAGTTGTAAAAAGTAACATTAGTTAGTTATATTCCATTAGTCATATGGATCTCTGAGCTAACATTACAGTACTTGAATCACTTATCACGTTTTAAATCGATATAACTTGGAATGGCATATGTTTTGGTTTCTTTCCATTTAACAAAGACTGGTAGACGATAAACATGAGAAATATGAAGGTCTCTGAATGACATTCTAATGGATCCTTGAGTTTCGAAGGGTCTGAGCTGCTGTGAGCTCCGAACACCTGTAAGAATGTCCTCTAGGAAACACGTAGTTATCTCAAAATATTGCTTCAATGCACTATGTATTATTTTGTTCAGTTCTAGACCCTATATAAAGTGATGAGCAGTCTGCAGCAGAGCTCGCTCTTTTATTAGGTAAAGTAACAGGGTAATTCAAAGAGCTCCGAATTGCTTGAGAAAGGTAACCGAACGCTGAAAATCAGCGTTCGGTTACCTTTCTTGGCCATTCGGCTATCCAGAGAGCCGGCAATTCGCCAAATCCTGGCGAATTGCCTGAACATACAGTGCCTGTTCGAGGGCAGTGAAATCACCATGAAAAAGCACTGCTTCGGCTATTCAGAGAACACAAACCAGCAGTGAAAGGTTCCCGAAATGCCCTGCCATTCGGTGGTTTAATTCGGCAAGTTTATTCAGGAGAATCCCATAGGCTTCAATGTTAAAAATTTTCGCGTTTTAATTCAATATCTAATAAATAAACCGTTCATTATAAAATTCTGCAATAAAGAGTCTCTAAATCTATAGATTTTTTAGGATATTCTAAGCATTTTTCTTAATTTTTTTTTTTTTAAAAGTCCGATTTTGTTTTGATTTTTTTCAAGTTTACTTATTTTTTCTATAACAGCCCTTTTCATTATCATTCCCTGGACCTCCTGTGTAAATTTCAGACATTTTTGCTCAGTAGTTTCTTTGCAAACAGCGTTTCACTTTCACACATTCATGCAAACTGTTTTGCTAATTTATTCACTGCCTCTTCTGCTGTGTCGAAGGCTGCGATCGGCTCCTGTTCGGGTTTTTCTGTGGTTTTTGGCAGGTTAATCCAGATGTTTTTGCGGGTTTTTGGCGTGCATTCGCTGGGTTTTGCGGTTCGTTTTCATCAGGTTTGCGGCAGCTTTTCCCTGCAATTCGGGGACCCTGTGGTGTTTGCTGAATACACCGCAGGGTCACCGAAATGGGATCGGCAAAAGGAACCGAATTGAAGAGAACGAAAAGTCACCGAACGTGCGGTGACTTTTCGAATTTCTTTGAATAACCCTGTAAGTGTTGTCTAAGGCCTCACTCAAAGAAGGGCCTTGCATGATGGAATTTGTGTGTGATGTCAATATGCATATGGCATTCATACACTTACTGTTATTACACACAAATAAACATCTACATTCACACACACACACACACACACACTATAGCAAGATTGATTTGAGCCTTTATTGATTTTTTTTTGTCTATCTCTGCACTTTTTCCTAATAAGTGGGCCTCACATTTGAGCCTTGCCTTATGCCTCACTTATTCTAGAGTTGCCTCTGGTCCTAAGGTAGACACAGGCACTTCGGTATCCTTAAATATTTAGCGTACATGTAAACGAGAGATGTGTTCTGCATACCACGTAATAGATCTGGGGTTGAGGTTAAAAATATGTTTTGTATTAGTGACATTGCAATCATTTTGAAGTACAGGTATACGCTGATGAAAAGGAAACGCTGAGGTGGAGGTGGCATTCATCCTAGCTGCCACTTATTACGTCTCAGACGGCCGCTGTCAGGTCAACATGCTACTGTTCTATGTCACTGCGTCGAGCCAGCATGTGGTTCGTCATAAATCCAGCAGGCTGTTTGTTGTGGGTTTATGGTCACAGGCTCGCCGATGCTGTATCACCACATTAAAAATAAGTTGGAGTTCCACATGGTTCTTGTTTCAGATACCTGAGCTGCCATTTGGTACGTGATGACAGACAAGAAAAAGTCAAGAATATGAGAAGGACATTGGTTACAGTCATTGCTCCAGGTGTGGGAACGTGTGTCACTGCATAAATACATGTATAGGAATTAAAGCAACTTAACACTTTCGCTAAGTGGCTGATCTCACTGGCAGAAAATGGCGAAAAGCAAACATTCAGTACATGCTATACAGCGGCCAATTATAATTAAGAGAGGCATAGTTTACATTCTTCTCTATAGGTTATTACTTGTAGATAAAGTTAGACTATTATATGGTAGGTTTAACTTTAGACTATAAATGTTGTATTGTTTCAATGATATAAAAAATAAAGGTCTGAGAGAACCGAACACAATTCCACTGGAGCACCCCAATGATCAGACCAAAGAAAAAGAAAAAGGGGACTGAATGTTAATGGTGTTCAGATGCACATCATAGTCCAGAGATTGTGTGCTCAATGAGTGTTAAATTTGGTTTATGATCTCTATCTATCTATCTATCTATCTATCTATCTATCTATCTATCTATCTATCCATTTATATTATTTGATCTATCTATCTATCTATCTATCTATCTATCTATCTATCTATCTATCTATCTATATATCTATCTCTGTATCTATCTATCTATTTATCTATCTATCTATCTATCTATCTATCTATCTATCTATCTATTTATCTCTGTGTCTATCTATCTATTTATCTCTGTATCTATCTATCTCTGTATCTATCTATCTCTGTATCTATCTATCTATCTATCTATCTATCTATTTATCTCTGTGTCTATCTATCTATCTATCCTATCTATCTATCTATCTCTATCTATCTATCTCTGTATCTATCTATCTATCTATCTATCTAGCAATCTATCTATCTATCTATCTATCTATCTATCTATCTATCTATCTATCTATCTATCTATCTATCTATCTATCTCTGTATCTATCTATCTATCTATTTATCTATCTATCTATCTATCTATCTATCTATCTACTATCTATCTATCTATTTATCTCTGTGTCTATCTATCTATTTATCTATCTATCTATTTATCTCTGTGTCTATCTATCTATCTATCTATCTATCTATCTATCTATCTATTTATCTCTGTGTCTATCTATCTATCTATCTATCTATCTATCTCTGTATCTGTCTATCTCTTTATCTATTTATCTCTGTATCTATCTATCTATCTATCTATCTATCTATCTATCTATCTATCTATCTATCTATCTATCTATTCTATCTATCTCTGTATCTGTCTATCTGTCTATCTATCTATCTATCTATCTATCTATCTATCTATCTATCTATCTATCTATCTATCTATCTATCTATCTATCTATCTATCTATCTATCTATCTATCTATCTATCTATCTATCTCTGTACCTGTCTATCTATCTCTGTATCTATCTATCTATCTATCTATCTATCTATCTATCTATCTATCTATCTATCTATCTATCTATCTATCTATCTATCTCTGTATCTGTCTATCTCTCTATCTATTTATCTCTGTATCTATCTATCTATCTATCTATCTATCTATCTATCTATCTATCTATCTATCTATCTATCTATCTATCTGTATCTATCTATCTATCTATCTATCTATCTATCTATCTATCTATCTATCTATCTATCTATCTGTCTGTCTGTCTGTCTGTCTGTCTGTCTGTCTGTCTGTCTGTCTGTCTGTCTGTCTGTCTATCTACCTGTCTATTTATCTCTGCATCTATCTATATTTTTATCTTTGTATCTATCTATCTATCTATCTATCTATCTATCTCTATCTATATCTATCTTATACAAATCTTCTTTCCCATTTTTTACTCTAAGCAAATAATCTATAAAAACGTGGAGGGAAAAGGAGTCCAAAAGCATTTAATTTTTTACTTTCTCACTCATTTTTTTTACGTGGGGTTATATGACCCGCACAGATTGCCAGTGCCCATCAAATGATTAATTAGATGCTCTAACACTTTAGTTCAAGTTCGTTTTTCAATTACACTATTTTTTCTGCATGGATAATGATTTATTAAGTGGGTATTAGGAAGCCACAAATGGCAAAGCCTTTAACCCTTTGCATTTCCATATTAGATGTGAGCTGTTATGTTAGCGGCTCGACCCGTAATATTAAGGAGCCACTAACTTATATTGTCAGCGGATTCCATGGAGATGTGCGCCATGCATGAGTTCACACTTTTGCGCTCTCACAGGCCAATGGCGAAAGGAGGTAGCGAATTTTGCCATGCTGTGCATCGTGCGACCATGGGTGAGTAAAGATTTGTAAAAAAAAAATTGTGTATTAAATGATTTTGCTAAAGCAACGTCACGTAACACCAGCTTTTGAAAGCGATGGACCTTGGAATCGCTTATTATTATTCTATCGCTACCTCAACGTTACAAAGTATATGAAGCATTAATATACAGTAACTTGTCATAGCAGCTGAGACACAACTGGGATTTGAAGTTTGGCTGGAAGAGAATGGGAGCCATTAGTGTTAAGTTAGTGGGGTTGTTAATGTTAAAGAACACTCTGCTCACTCTAACCATTTTAAGGGCCTTACTCTCTAGTTTGTACTAACATGAGGATGCTAATGGGAAAATCTGTGCTGAGCTCTTCACCCCGGAACGCAGTGCTAACTGCTGGGATACTTGTGGTAGCAGTTCCACACCACTGTAAGTATCACCTCCTGGAGCCCATAGGATTTCATGGAGGGTTGCGCCTCCGGGCCGCGAGCATTGCACGATCTTGCTCTTGTGGAGGGATCGCGGAGTAAGACTGGGAACTATTTGTTTCCAGTTTCATTGTGCTCCCAGCGACAAGCGGCAGATCGGGCCACCGTTCTTGCTGTGGGATGAGAGGTGAGTATTGGATTTATATGGGGGGTTTCAGGGGGTGTTAAATGATCTGCAAATGTAGAATCTTTTAGCACCAGCTTTTAGATTTTTTTTATTAACTTTGGCTGTCTGTATCTCTGTGGTAAGTAGCGCTAGCACTTTGCAATACCGTACTTATCAAAATGCTAATGTAGGTTTGTGCTCCTCATATTAAGTATAGGATGCACAAACTACAGTAAGCACGTGGAAGCTAGTGCAAAAACATAGAAATATAGAAAATGTCGGCAGATAAGAACCTTTTCGGCCCATCTAGTCTGCCCAATTACATGGATACTTTACCTGGATTTATCTTTTGTTTAGGATAGCCTTATGCCTATCCCATGCCTGCTTAAATTCAATTACTGTTTTGGCCTCTACCACTTCAACTGGAAGACTGTTCCATGTATCCACCATCCTCTCAGTAAAATAATGCTTCCTGATGTTACTTTTAAACCTTTGCCCCTCTAATCTAAGACTATGTCCTCTTGTTTTACTACTTTGTTTCCTTTTAAATATACTCCCTTCCTCTACATTGTGGATTCCCTTTACGTATTTAAATGTTTCTATCATATCTCCTCTGATGCGCTAATGGATTACTAACGAGGGTAGCATTTGGAATGTAATATGGGTGGCATGCGTTAAACACACTTATCCTGGTGGTAACTCTTACACATCCAGACGCTAACATTATCGCCAACTATGGCATATTGCCCTTACTTTCTTAGGTGGTCAGAGTGAGATAAGCAAGTGCCCCCCTCCCCCCTGGATCAGCTCTGATAGCTGTGTGAAGTGGATGAGTTTCCTCTGCCCACACAGCTGTCACTCGGCAGAAAGGGTTTTGAATAGCCTGCCTGAACTGGACCAACTCAGGGACTGATAACATCAGCATGCTTTATACGTCTGGTTCTCTCTCTGCATCTCCAATTCAGCCGTGGAAGAATTTGGCGCAGCGAAATTCGGCTGTGGGCAAATTAGAGCATCCAGTTGATCTATCTTTATTTTGCAAGCAGTGCAAGCGCCGTTTGAACGCAAAAGGCACAAAGGACTTCCAAATTTGGAAGTCCTGAAGCAGGAGAGGAGGGGGTACCCAGCGCTGCTGGACAAAAGGTAAGTATTTTAACCTAACTAGAAGAGATATTAAAAAATATAATAGTGCGGATACTGTCTACAGGATCTGCACAATTATTAACGAGAAAAAAAGAAATTTTAGGGTAAAGTGTTCCTTTAGCTTAATGCCTTGCTTGTTAATGGCAAATGATCTAAATACAATTATATGACAAAACCATCATGAGATTAAATAAAAAATGATAGCTATTTAAAATAACCGCAAAGTATTTACAATGTTCTCAATATAATTAACACGTGCATGGGAAACAGAGATTATATCTATGGGTTTTTATCATTGTTTATTATCAGTTGCTTATTTGACACCAGTCTACATGCTTTAGTTTTTTTCTCAGGGCAATTTGTGCCATTTAAGTCCAAATAGTGACTATATTTAACCTTGCTTTGCTATTGAATAGTCGTGCTGACATGTGATAAGAATTACTACGTTTCCTGTGACCACAACAGCGAGATGCAAAGCCACCTCCATGCCTAATTGCTTACCTATTTTTAGGTTTGGAAGAATAGTATTTCATTCAGTAATAAAGCATGTATTAATTATAGATCAATCAGTTCTGACAAGCAATAGCTCAAAAAACCTGCCATAGCCTTCCTTTTAAATTATGAGAGGGTCTATATGGTTTAAGAATGGAAGTGAACATATTACATGGGCAAAAGTCACTTTTATTGGCAGAAGCAATTTTATTAAAAAGATCGCTTTGATACGATGCTTATTACCTATTATCTTACCTCATATATATTCCCTCTTACTAACCAGCCAGAATAGCGCCCTACATGTTGAAAAATCCATTTCTTCTACAAAAATAGAAAGTCAGTTTTGGTTATTTAAAAAAATTGTTATGGTTTAAAAAGCAATTTGGTTATGGTTTAAAAAGTTGTATGATTTGGATTTTTTTTTCAACCAGATGCTACATATATTTTTTATCATATTCCTTCATGTAAAAGGTCAAATCACCAGGAGCCGCTGAATAAATTGAATAAATGCCATTGGTTAATTTGCTTACTAGTAAATGAGTGACATATGCCACTGTAAATGGACACCAATACAATGCTTCTGTGATACAAGAAGGAGTGACAATCAATGCATTTATTATTTAGGCTTACCAGATCAACTATGTGTTTTGAAAACATATAACCTCTGCATGTCAGTGGGCACCACGTGACAGTGCTTTCCTGCAATATGTAGAATTCATATGCAGCAGAAAGTTTGCTCCCGAGAACCTCAAAAATAGTAAAGTGGAGCTAGCGCTCCTATAGTATAACCCGTGATTACACTGCAGATATTAGCGAGAGGAAATGCACTCACCAATGATGGAGCTCCTTTAACCCCTTCACTACCGATATCGAGATATCTCGGGATTCAAAGGCACCATCTAGTGTCAGATGTCGAGATATCTTGATATGCTGATCTGCAGCCCAAAAGCAAATGAAATTAATTTGCTGCAAACAAATTTTGTTTGCGTTTGTGATACAGAAGGTGCCCCCAAAGTTTTAGCTCTGTGGGCATAATCACCAAAGAGCTAAAACTGTAAAATCAGCTGCTGAAAGCTCTGAAATATTGAGCTTTCAGCAGCTGTCAGCAGCCGATGCAGGGAGGAAAAAAAAAACATAGACCTCTGTAACTCAATTTGGCAGTAGATGTCACCATCTACTGGCAAAATAGGTTATTTACAGTACTAACTATGTGTTACAGTATAATTAAAAATGATTTTACAAAAAAACACTTGTTTCGGACAATTGTTTTTTGGAAAATCACTTGGTAGTGAAGGAGTTAATTTATAAAGGAATATTCCTGTTGAGCCCTCTCTGATGGTCTGATACTTACCTGTTAAAAAGTGTCATCCGCTGAGAATATTGAGCCTAATACCAGGAAGACTTTTTGAGGATCTCGGGAGCGCCCTCTCCATCTTTGTTATTGTGAGGTCAATGTGGACATCGTTCAAAAGGGCTTGAGTCACCCCATAGTTGACCGGAGGTGCACATAGCCAGGGCTGGTTCTTTAGGCTTTACACCATGTGAGCGTATAGTACGGAGGATCTTGCATGATATTTACCGTCCTATACAAGTGTACAACAATACTGCACTATATGTGCTTTTCTGTTTTCTCTGTCTTTTTTTTTTTAGAGTCTTGCAATATTCTGCCAAGGAAAGGATTTCGGGAGGGCTTTCCTATTAAAACTTGTAACTGTAACTGTAACCATTATATTTGCATCAGTATCTATATGAGTATACAGTTTTTGCCCTTTATCTGCACTGGCATGTGTACTGCGCATCACAGCAATCACCTTATGTATTGTGATTATTAGTTTTGTTGCGCCATTTTGACATGATTTTGATTTATACATGGTAATTTATAGTATACGGAAAACAATCTAGACATCGACCTGTAAGAAAAAAAATATGTATTACCTTACAAAATGTATTAGAATATATATATATATATATATATATATATATATTATTGATTTGCCCTACGGTTTAAGCATCAGACGGCAACTGGTCATGCCTAGCTCCTGCTGAGGGTACAATAAACCCAAAACAGCTGTCCAGGTGTGGCTTTCACCAGTTGCATATACCTGATCTCTGCTAAAAAAAAAAAGCCATTTAGTATGGCATGTCGTTGATTGGAGGGTTCTGTTTGAAAACAGATCCATGATGCAAAAACATGAGAAATTACAGACGTCATTTGCATGTCTTACCCAGAGTTCTGTGCTGCATATGAGGAATGTAGCACATGAGCTCTGTGAGGCAGTTCTTTGAATTGCTGGGATGTTTAAATGACTTCTACAATAGTAAACTTTATTATGCATATACTGTATGTACAGTATATATATATATATATATCAGGCAGGAAACAAGCGGTACTCTTGGGTCTCACCATATATATCAATTTTATTGATCAACGTTTCAGTTTGTTATCCACAAATTTTCATCCTGATGAAAGTTTGTGGGTAACAAACTGAAACGTTGATCAAATAAAATTAGTATACAGTATATGGTGAGACCTGAGAGTCCCGCTTGTTTCCTGATATATCAATAGCCTAGCGGAGCACCGGACATGGACTTTCAGAGAGATCCTGGAGTGCCAGATTTGAACAATGTGTATATATATATGCATAAATATGGCAAGGTGAGTTATAAATCTGAGTTTCCACCCCAACTGTGTGTTTTGGCTTAAATCTTGAAAATCCTATCTCCATATCCACAATTCTCTGTTTAGTGAGTTTTATTTGAATATTTACGATATGTTTGTATTATTTTGTATTAATAGTTTCATTATCATTACTATTGTCATTGCTATTTTTTGTTGCATAGAATTAGAACATGTATTTGACGTCTTAAATATTGCACCCCGGTACTACATGGCATGGAACATACACTTTGTTGTAATTGGATGTTTACAGAATATTTAGATACGGAGCATACATAATTATTTGCACTCTTTGACATGTTGACATTTTCAAATATTTGTAGCCATATTTATTTCCCACACGAGTGTAAGCCAGATGATGCTATTATATAAGTAGTTATCCACTAGAGCTCAGCCAGATCTTAAAAAAGAAAGAAATCAAATTATCGGATCCACAATAAGCTCTGGTGCATCTCTTGGTGAAATGGCTTTAAGCAGAGAGTGCAGCTGCCTCTATAATGGGATTAATTGCATACTGCAGCATGTAACAAAGTACTAGTAACAAGCGCCGAGAAAAGAAATCATTGGCCACTGTTCAACAGTCTACACCTGCATCTTCTGAATGGTCATTTTCTAACAAGGGATAATTACAAGGGGAGTATGCATCAGAGCAAATGGAATAACCAAGTCATTTAGACAGAAATTACCACATCTTTCGCTTCTAGATGGACAGAACATCAGACAAAAAAACAGTGGCTTTATCCTTTTACTCTCATTTTCACCTTTCCAACCTTTTCCTACACCCGTCAATACCATTACAGATTTTGATGTGTTTCTGGACTTCTGTCTCTGCATTAAATAACCCTTTGCTGCAGAAATCCTGACACATAAAACATTTTAATGCGGATAGGAAATGTTTTATCTGTTTAAAAAAATAATAATGCTTTTAGGATCAGTTATTTTTTTATTTCCAAATGTTTGTTTCCTGCTGGCTTAATTCTCTGCTTCTTCACTGCTCTCGTTTTTATCATCTTCTGTTATCATCTTATCTGATATCATTGTTCCATATAAAACATGCATTTTAGAGAATTTATAAATGAATCGCAGGTTTTAGGTGAACGTTTCACGTTTGGAGGGATTTTTTTCTCCTGTTTCTTACACAATTTTGATGTTTCAAACTGTTAAACAAAATGCATATGTTTATTTGCCTCGTTGGATGGGTTTCATTATAATGTGTCTACACACAATTACGTGATTATTATCAATATTGGAACTACTTAACCCCGGATCAATCAGGCTTTCGCCCAAATCACTCAACCACAACCGCCCTTTTAAAAGTCTGCAATGATATCCAAGCTGGGATGGAACAAGGAAACCTAACTGGAGCCATCTTCCTTGATTTTGCCAAGGCTTTTGACACGGTAGACCATGGCATCTTGTTAGAAAAACTTAAAAACTCTGGCATTGGTGATCGCACGCTAACCTGGTTTCAATCATATGTATCCGACCGATCACAATATGTGTCAATTTCTGGCAGCTCCTCCCTCCCGCTCCCAGTCACTTGCGGTGTACCCCAAGGCTCAGTACTAGGCCCCTGCTATTCACAATATTCATAAATGATCTGCCCAACGTCTGCAAAGCCTCAACTGTACATATGTACGCAGACGACACTGTGATCTACACCAGCAAACCAAATCTCCCGCAGCTGGAGGCCGTGCTGCAAGAACAATTCACAGAGGTAGAAAAGTGGATCAAAAACAACAAACTTTTTTTAAATACTGACAAAACTGTAACAATGCTCTTTGGAACAGCACCTAAACTACACAAATTGCAAAATCCCCATCTATGTGTTGGGACAATATCAAATGGCACACTGACCACAGTCACTTCTCTCAAATATCTAGGTATGTGGTTGGACCCTAATCTATCCTTTGGCCCCACATCAAAAAACTCTCATCTAAACTTTACCCCAAACTAGGTGCCCTGTACAGAAACAAATCCTGCCTGAGTCCCGCGGTAAGAAAGCAGATTGTACAGCAAATGCTTATGCCGGCTATTGATTACGGAGATGTAGTGTATGCAGCCGCCCCGCAAACACACCTTCATAAACTTACTACACTGTAAAACTCATTCTGCCGCTTTGCGCTACAATGTAACTACATGACCCACCATTGTGACATGTTAAAACAGCTAAACTGGCCATCGCTAGAATCCAGACGCACCCTTCACCTTTCCAGCCTGGTGTTTAAGAGCATCTCTGGGAAGCTGCCACCCTACCTGAATAGACTGCTTCCCCCAGCAGCTCCCTCATCCTATAACCTCCGATCCAGGACCAGCACCTTACTTGCAATACCACAATACAAAAAGACAGTGGCTCGGTCCTCATTTTCCTACAGAGCACCACAATTATGGAATAACCTCCCAGACACCATCAAATCTTCCACCAGTCTTAAGTCACTCAAAATTTCCCTGTTAACATACCTCAATACAGAATGCACCTGTAAACATGTAACCTAGTGACTATATTTCCTACATATTTATTTTCTGTTAATCTGTATATTTGTGTTGTTAATATCTTACATTGTATTACTTTGTATTTCTGTAAATGTAACACTTCAATGTACTTGAACCCAGGACATACTTGAAAACGAGAGAAATCTCAATGTATCCTTCCTGGTAAAATCCTTTATAAATAAATAAATTATAGGGGTTATTCAGAGAGCACCGAAATTTCTCCGACATTTCGGTGCTCTCTCGTTTCCCTCAGTTCCCTGCACTTCGGGGAATCAAAGTTCCCCACCCTGCGGTGAATTCAGCATTCACCTGAGGGTCCCCGGAGTGCACACCAATCATGCTGGAAAAAGCAGACAAGCTGCCAATCACAGCGCAAACCAGCCGCTGGAAAAAGCCGACAACATGATGAACTGGGTAAAAAAAAAAAAAAAAACAGTACGCTTGAAAGTGTCAAAATTTGAAATGCTGTTTTACAAACAAAAAATACTGAACGAAAATGTCTGGAATTTACTCATAAGGTCCTATGAATGATAATAAAAAGGTTTGTTACAGAAAAATGAAATAATGATTTAAAAAAAAAAAACGGAAAACTGATTTTGCAGAAAAAAATCCTGAAAAATGCCTTAAAGTTCCTAAAAATCGAACGGTAACCCCGAGCCACACTCAGGCTGGATGCAAACTCACTTCCTCCTGGCTCCCTCGCTGTCCCCTGCAGTGTGATCGCGGCGAGCTGCTTCCTGGTAAGGCTCCCTGCGAGTCACACGATGCAGGGGGGCGGGACCAGGCAGCAAACTTAGAACAAATTTATAAAACACTGTATAATCCAAAGTGCAATGTTAATGAACGGCCACTAGATGGCACTACAGGATAAGAAACAGACTATACATCGTCTCACCCTTGTTTTCAGACAGATTTCAGTGTTTTTTGTTGTATTTTATTGAATATCATTTATTTGCATTGTTTTGGATAATTATTTTTGGGATAATAAATTATTATGTCGTGTTTCAAACTTTATCGGACTCAGTGTATTTACTATTTTATTTATTTATTTATAAAGGATTTTACCAGTAAGGACTCTTGATTGCACGGATTTCAGTGCATGATTCCTAATTAATACAGGCTAACTGTGTACAAAAACACGTTTCCTTTAAAAAAAAATTGAGATGCTTTTAGACACGAAATTTTGAAAAAATTAGACCGCCAGGGAGGTTACGTATCACTTTGGCTGCCATGTGCCAAGAAGGATTCAGCATTATTCAGCATATATCTTATCCCGGATTTGAGTCCTAAAAAAAATTTGTGTGCGCCTAACCATGTATCTGCTCATCCATGATTCCTGTCATATAATAGATTACTGGAAGCTGTAACAGCTGCAGCGCTTCTTTTTGAATGACAATGGCATTCCTTTGGCAAATACAAAGAAAATGCCCTGCTCATGCATTGCCAATGTACTTAAACCCTGGAAAAACCATTAAATGTAGACACATTTGTAAAATTGTGTCTGAATTGAAAGGTATTGCAGCTTCCCAGTTTATCAGCCTAATGGTAACTAAGCTTCCCCGGTCAACAAATTTAGGGAACTGCATTTATAGAAGTTCCTGCTCGACGTGTCCCTTGATCTATTCACCGTCCAATTTGAGAACATCGAAAGGAGCAGTGATAAAAGTAGAAAATAAGCTGAAAGAAATCTATGATAAGTATACAGTAAGTTTGACACATGACATTTTCAGGTAGCTCATAAAGGGGCACGTGTTAAGCTTATACATACTATATAATGGCATTATTAAAATGAGCAATATCCATGTGATTTTGACGTTATATAAATATATACGGGGCCATTATAAACCATTGTCTGGAAACCTATTCATTAACAGGACTATACACAGGACACGAGGTCACCCATTTAGACTGGACGAAAGGAAATTAAGCCTAAAGCATAGGAAGGGTTATTTCACGGTGAGAACAATAAAACTGTGGAATTCTCTGCCTGCTGAGGTGGTTGGGTCAGAGACTGTACAGACTTTTAAACAACGACTGGATGACTTCCTGCAAAAACATAATAGTAAGGGTCATAATATTTAATATGTGATAATGGATTCTTGATCCAAGGAGAAATCTGATGCCATTCTGGGGTCAAGAAGGAATTTTTCCCAGCATGTTGCATATTGGCGAACGCTTCAGACTGGGCTTTTTTCCTTCTTTTGGATCAATAGCAGTAGGTGAAGTATGAAAGGCTGAACCCGATGGATGCACGGCTTTTTTTCGGCCTATGTAATACATGCCATAGGCAACCCACTGCTAGAATGTAGTATGGATGATTTATTAATATACAGAAAATCATCTCATTGATAACAAAATGAGGAAATCATGTAAACTGTTAAGTTATTCGTTAACACTTTCTCTACCAAGACAGAGTATACTCATTCTTTTAAAGAACCTGCAGGTGCACCAATACCAGATTTGGAGTAATTCTGGAGCAATGCAAAGGAAATTTGTTTATTGAACAAAAGGTTTGCTTGTAAATGGACCCCAGAATGTGCGCCAAAAGTTTTATCCTTTTTTTTTGAGAAAGGATTCTACCACAAAAAATACATTGAGATTTCTCTCATTTTCAAGTATGTCCTGCGTGGTGAGTATGTACCGTTAGGTGTCTTGCCCAAAGACCGTTACTGGAGAGATGCTCTTGCCGGGATCTAACCTGTGTCTCCACAGTCTCTCTCCATGTTTATAGAGCAGTGATGTTACCTCTACTCCACCCAGCCGGTCATGACATCTGAGGTTCTAAAATAGTTTGAACAGCTGGGACTCTGTGTCTAAACATGGATCCCCAGCTGATTCAGCATAGAGCCCCATCTGCAGTAGCTCTTTTTATCCAGCAGATGGCAATGTCTGCCTGTCAAATAGGGCTAATAAACTAAATGATACAGAATAAATATTTGCAATGATTTTTTTTACTGTATTATTAATGATGATTATCCCCCCCCCCCAAAAAAAATCACTGGTTCCTGAGAGTAATTTTATGGAAAATCACTAGGTGGTGAAGGGGTTAATTAATAAGTATAGCCAGTGTTTCAAGTTAATCATTAATTTGCAAAGGCATGAACGTTGCTGGGGTGTTTTTTGGGTTTTCCTTTCTCAAACATTTGGTAATGTCAACATTTAATGGCCATGACAATGGGCTAATAATTTGGCTCATCTCACTTGTGAGCCTTACCTACCTGGAGTCCATTAGCTCATAGCATGTAGATTTAGATTTTTCTTGCGGTTCGATACATGTTTTTGCTCTGTTGTAGAAGAATCGATATATATATTCTCGTCATAGTTTGACTTCTTTGACAATCTATTCCTTTCAATCTCATCACATGTAGCCTACATCTGATTTCTTCATTCCTGCCTTAATTTGATTCCAAAAAATAGAATTTAAAAAGCAGAGTGTATACTGTATACAGTCAAGATGTGGAGAGGATATAGAAATCTTAAGTTTTAGGGCAAGAACATTTCTCCACATTGTCACTGATGGACTTTTAGAAAACTTGCATTGATGAAAATTTATAAACCGTGGGTCTGTTATAGAACAAACAGCTGTTCCAAAGGAAATGAACAAGGATAATCCCAGCCAAAGCAGCAGAGCTGCATGCATACTAATACAGGCCAAGGCCGGGAACGCTAAGGAAGCAAAATTAGAAAGGCATGTCATAGGTCAACCACAGGAATCAATCAGAAATCTAGAATACTTGTTCCCTGAGGAGATGCCAAGAGAACTGAGCAGAGACAGAAGGAAGTTGGTGGATTAAGTCAGTAAACACACAGTAACAGACTACATTCCGAGTCAGGTGTAAACTTAACCAGAGTGGTTGAACTCTATGAATCTGGTAAGTTTACAGTAGATCTGGTTGAGTTTACACATGACTTTGAATCTAGCCCTACAAGTGTTATCAATGAGAAATCAAAGTAGAGTTCCATGATTTCAAGCAAAAATTTATCATATCGGATCACTATTTGAACAGGTATTGTCATTTCTACTGCAGGCGCGTTCTGCAAAATTAACTGTGTCTCTGAGAAACGGAGCTACAAAGGTGGTTGAGGCCATCAATCGGTTATCCAGAAGACCAATGAGTTGTGTACATTCTACTATCCTACTTTTATTCCCAGTTCATTTGACCAATAACATGATGGGATGGTTAATAAACGCAAACTACTGTTACTATATATATCTTAAAATTTGATAGGATATCTCATCATACCATTAACCTAGCACCAGGTCTGTAGGCCTAAAAAATCTCCTTATATGCAGAGAAAAGTATCACTAGGAATCTGAGAACAGTATTTTCCAGCCCAAAATGACCTTCTTTTTGCTCCATCACTCCAGCATAAATGGGACTGGGGTTTGCTAAATGCAACAACTATCGCTATTCATTTTTTTTCAGTGCTTTTTAAAATACGCTAATCTAGCTACATTGTTACAGGCAAGAATTATGATATTTAAGATTAATAAATTCATGTGTCGTTTAGATCTTAGCTGCTTACTATCAATCAGTGCCGGCTGGGTGGAGTAGAGGTAACATCACTGCTCTATAACCATGGAGAGAGACTGTGTAGACACAGGTTCAATCCCAACAAGAGCACCTCACCAGTAAGTATCCTTGGGCAAGACACCTAACGGTACATACTCACCACCAGGACATACTTGAAAACGAGAGAAATCTCAATGTATCCTTCCTCAATATTTTGTGTGTCTGCTATATTCCTGTATGTTTCTAACAAGTGTATTTAAAGAAACATTAAAACAGACCGTCACCCCATATTAATTTAGATGAAGATATTACTGGGTGTTTTGACATTAATTGTAAATGTACACTGTTATTTGTAAGTTTTTGTTCTTCAAAAACATGGGTCTGTATTACTATTTAGAATATTATCGACAACTCCAACGGATTTTTATTCCTTTTTTCCCTCTAAAAATTGCATTTAAACTTTGGTTTTGAATTGGACTCTGCTCCTGCAGTCAATAAGAAAACATTGTTGTCAGTTTTTTGCCTAGCTGTTAAAAAGAAACCAAAACCTGTGCATGTGATTTCAATTAAAATCGAATAAGGACACAACACAATTAGAAACGTTTTGATTTTGCAACCGATTGCAAGTATTTTATTCAGATATGCATATAAACAAAACAATGCATGCGTTATTACCCAAAAGGAGAAAAATTTAAATCGATCTGCTTGACTCACTCCCCAACCCTGCTTCTATACAACATGTATGCGCACATCGTAAAGTATATGCAAGAACTGTTACGGCGTGTCTGTTCAAAACATCCAGATACACATATTCATAACAAGCCTGATGTTGAAAATGTGGGAATTCTCTGATTTTCTTTTTTTTTTGGGGTAGGGGTTACACTGCTTTCCTGGCATCTTGCTGACACTTTACCAATTGATTTTCCTCCAAAGAGAACAGTGTTGAATAGTTTGCTATGGGAGGTACTTTGAGACAGCTGCCAGGGCTTGGGAGTAATGTTTGACGCAGATGTCTTGGCACATTTCTCCTACAGCCAGAGAAAATACCAGATCCCATGTGGCACTTTGAAATAGTATGATTTGGAAGAAGAAATGGTGAAGAGGGAAATGTCACCCTCTTTATGCCTTGGGTGAACAAAAGTGCTCGTTCAGTTTAGTAGTACAATATCTCCTGTAGGGAATGGGATCATGACTGCTGGCTTGGACTGGAAAGCAAGAAGGGAAACTAATGTTGTGATTGGTGAGAGTAAAACAATGTTTATAAACATTATTATGCAATATAAGAAGAAGTAGACAAGGATCTTACTCCTTCCAGCTTCTGACGGCCAAGAGGTAACAGAGCGATACTTCCTCGGCCGCTCTCCTTATTTATTGGTATGTTACCATGGGGTCACAGCTGGGAAATCCTTGGCAGCAGAACAGTAACTTAGAATAACTAACCCATTGATTTGACTATAGGAAGATGCTCTTTGCCAATAACACTAGTCATAAAGGGAAACAAGCTCATGGAAATGTATGGAGGAAACTAAGATTCAGTCATCTGGAGCATATGATTAGCCATATTGTTTATAGTTTGATGTTAACAAAAGTGGAAACCCACCCTAAATGGTAAACTATGGCTCCAGTTTTGGAAATGCTTCAAAATAAAAAGTGTCACTCTTGAACTGAACTGCTCATTAGGCAAACAGGAAAAATGCCTTGTGTGCCGTAAATGTCAGCAGCCATAGACCTGTCCATGATGGAATCTCATTATTATTCTATGAGTTAGTGAGGAGATCAAAAGGACTCCAGGTCCTGCACCTACTGTACTATCTCGCTCAAGATATATCAGTGCATTGCTCAGGAATTTAAAGGTTAATTCCAGAATATTTTAGGAACTGGGAAAATAATTGAGTTTATTTGATTAAAACATCACAGACTAACAAAATTCCGTAAATTTGATAATTTGCAAAAAATGCAAATATTAATTTAAAAGTCACTTTGTTCCATAATTTCTGTGTCTCATCCCACTCATCCCTACTGCTCTTTCCTCATTCCTCTTTTAGAAGGGGCCTATTTTGCAGCATGGACTTAGATGCAGCCCAATGTTAGTTTGGTCCAGAGACCTTCCCGGTCCTTCTAGAGCAGTGTTTCCCTAACCTATCCTCGGGACCCACTGACATGCCAGTTGTTCCAGATATGTGAAGCACAGCACAGCTGATAGGATTTGCTGCTCAGTGATTGCAGGATTCAGTCTGCATTTCCCACAAGGTGATCTGCAAAATCTGGCCTGATTGAGGGTCCCGAGGACAGGTTTGGAAAACACTGTTCTAGAGCCTGCTCACAACACTCTAACCACCATCCGCTTTTCCCATGCCAAGATGATTCAGAAGCCTAGTCTAGACAGTGCAACAGGTCTGGAGTTCTGGATGCAAAGGCGGTAGAAAGGTATCTGGTATAATGGGCAAACTGGTTAGGGTTGTTGTATAACAGGACTGAGGTTTAGGAAGGTGGCAGACAAGGAATAGATGTATAACAAAAGTCGAGATCTGAAGACGGAGGAATAAACACAGGGATAAATGCTAAGATGGGTTCACTGGGAAGGAACTGACATCTGAATGTCCTCAACACGGCAAGCAGGATTTATATGGGAGTGGGTACAAGGACCACCCACTCCCTGGGTTCAGCTCCCAGTCTCCTCCCTTCCACCATTGGCAGAGGAAGGGAAGGTCCCAGATATTCCAGGCAGATGCCCTGCCCTACCAAGGCTCTGCCCCAGCACACCACACCTCTGTCTATGCCCCCTGTACCAGGACAAGGCCGAAGCTCTCGGCCTGCAATTGCAACAAGGAAGGTAATCCAATGCTGAGGGCCACCAGACGAGACGCTATGCATGACAGGGTGATAGATATTGTGGTCATCCGGTGAAAGCCCACCACCGAGGCTGAGGTGAGTGCTGTAGGACAGGACCGGGTGTAGTGACAGCCAAGGCTCAACAATAATGCTCTGTTAACAACCACTACTTTGATTCTTCTTGAAAAAGAAGCAGCTTTCTTTAAGTTATTCTAAGTTTTATTTTATCTTACTTTATGCAATACTGCAAAATATAAAATATATCCTCAACATAAGATAGGGTAAAAAGCAATATAATATCACTACTAAAACACATAAAAAAATCTTGCTGAACGGGCCCTTTAGTCTCTGACTTATAGTAAAAATGTGTCAAACTATCAACACTTTCAGTTTGACTTAAATGAAGACACATTGCATGTTTGATATGCGGATTTGCTTTATTGCACTTAATCAAGGCACATGTTACTCATTAATATTTTCCAGGACTTTATTCATGTGAAAAGCTGGAAACATTTTAAAGGAATATTTTCCTGGGGTTTATTTGAGTGTACATGTGGAAGTAGCCAGTTCTTTTGGTTTTTGGATGGCGTTCAGAACGTAACATTATCGGTCTCAAGTTGGCTATGTGCTGAGGTTAGGACCTAGTATTAGCCAGCACTAACAAGAAAACCTTTATTCCTGCATTAAATTCACACCCTAGGGATGAATATTTCCTGGTGAAATGGCAATATGTTTCCAAAAAAACGGTTTCTTCTTTTTTCTACTGTACTTATATTAACTCATGCATAACCACCGACATGGGGGGATTCTCAAATGAATTCTTAAAAAGTCATTCTCAGTGAATATTATTAGAATGGAATTTAATAAATCCCACCTCACCCCTCCCCAAACGAAGAAACTGCTTAAAATAGTAAATTATCAAAACATAATTTTTTTTCATCATTACCAAACATAATGTTAAGTATTTTTACAGTCCCTAAAGAATAATTGAGTGACCTCTAAAATAATATAAGCCCATGAGCATGTGGTCTGACCAGGTTCTACTGTCAGTGCATTAACCACCTTCACTACCAAATCATTTCCAAAATGCCAATGTCAGGAACAAGTGGCTTTATGGAAAATCACCTTGCAGAAGCCACATACTAAAAATATGCTTGGAAATCGCAAAAGCACATTTTCATACTGTATGCACTATTTCACAGGCAGGTGGCACCATCTGCTGACTATAAAGTGCTACTGCATCTCCTTAATACAATTTAGGCTCTGTTTTTCCTTCAAAGAAAAAATCGAAAAACCCCCAACCTGTTCAAACTGTTCCAGCACCTCGAGCACATTCATTTTGAGCACATTCTGGAGCCGATTTGGAAATGCATTTAATTTTCAATAAACAAAAATTCCTTTGAATTGATCAGAATTACCTCACATGGAGGATTCTCAATATCAGGGCAGTGGCAGGTGTTTCTGAAAATAGAGTATGCTTGATCTTGGTAGTGAAGGGGTTATCTAACTGAATAAGCTAAAATGCTAAAATGTATTTTGTACATATTTAATGATTAGAACATACTGTATATTCCTAATAGTCTAGTATTTAACGCTGTAAAATCTGAAAATGCAGTGGCAATATAACAGTATTTTCACATTAATAACAATAAATGACATCTCAATACTTGAACAAAGTGATATCGATGTCATGTATTACTCATTTCTTATTACACTAAGAACAATAGATGGAATTTTGACAATTAGTATCAGAATACCAAAATAGCCATTGCAAGTAAGAACATACAGGGCATATCTAAGGTTTAGTGGAATATTGACACTGCAGTACCTGGATATTCTGCCAGGGAATTTACCATGGCATTTTCTATTTCATTAAAACAAGCATCCAAGCCCTCCTGGGACACTGTACTTCATTACTGTGGTGAGCATTTCATCATTGAATTTTTTCTACATGATATTTGACTGTGTTTGCCTTAGATTTGTGTCCACGTGGCAACTCTGTATCTAAGTTTTATTTCCGCCAAGCTATTTTATCTTTTCTCCCGCTGTCTCTTTACATTTGTTGGGTTCTCCCATAGGTCATTTTATGTATGATTTGTTTTTTACCTGACAGTTTTCAGGGTTGCTTGCTTTGTACAAAGTTGCGTTAAAACATGGGCGCAAGGGAGGAAAAACTGTGCCCGCAGTTTTCCCCCTTGCGCCCGCGTTTTAACGCTGGATTACAATGCAGGCGCAAAAAATGCTGCCTGCATTGTTATCGCTCGTTAAAATTCTGGATGCTCGCGGCAGCGCTGAGCGCAGCCGCGAGCATCCACTCGCTGGAGTCCATAGGACTCCATTGAGTTCCCCCCTGCCGTTCACATGACCAGCTGGATCTCACCTCACGAGATCCGGTCGGCGTAGTGATATGCAGGGAGAGACTGGGTGGACTTTTCCCCCAGTCTTTCCCTGCTCCCGCCGGCCGGAGGGGACGAACAGAGGGTGAGTATGTGCTTCATTTTTTATTATTTAAGCCTGGTGTTAGTGGATACTGCAGAAGCGGAATCCGTTAACACCAAGTCCTGGTTCTGGTTAACTTTTCGCTGACCAGAGCCAGACGTTAATCAGCACTGGGAGTTTGTAATACAGCGCTGATTAACACTTTGCGCTCCCCATGTTAAACATAGGGAGCACAAAGTACAGTGACCTCACGCTGAAAAGCGCAAGGTACCAAACGCAAACAAGGTTTTTTAACCCGTTTGCATTTGGATTGTAATTTGCGGTAAACACCGCAGTAAACGCTAATACTCACGCAAGTGAGCGTTAACGTTTGCGTGAAGAATGTAATAAGGCCCAGAGAAGGGTATTACGTTTTTTTAAAAAGGGGAAGGCAGTCAGGCACACCAAAAGATAGGCAGAGGAAGGACAATCTTTATTTCGGTAACATTGTATTAGTTGCAATGCAACCTTTACCAAGCCTAGGATCCTTCTTCTTGCTAATGTATGGTGTGCCCGATTACCTTCCCAATTCTTATTTGAAGTTATCATTGGGTTGGCTACTCAGACAGCTGGTGCAGACACATTTTCTTCAGGTTTGTGGACTCAGGTTTTTGTTTTTCCTCACTATGTGCACCCCTTTTACTTATCAGTATTTTTACCAGCACAAACTCGAGTCTGTGAGGTATAGAAAACCCTATAGTTATGACTGTATCCTTTTTTTTTTTTAGCAAGCACAATTTTCACTTTCAGTCCCTTTTTGGAATGGTTGCAAGAGCGACACATATTAGTGCTTTAATGGGATTTTTGTGAAAGTCTCTGTAACAGCTTTCTTGAGTTTTTGTACCTTTTATCTTACGTTAGTGGATTTTCTGTAAAAATGTATACAAGCCCTTGTCATGTAGAAAATGTAGCAAGATATTTGAGTTCCATAAGATTATCATGGACCTGCTTCACAGTGAGTGCCTGCAAGATGACTTGGTCCTGCATGTCCACCTTTTAGATCATCTTCTATACTTTCATGATTCTTGAAAGAAAGCATGAAATTTCACTGTCAATATACATTTTCACCCCCTATTAGTGGGCCACACACGCCTATGAGAAAAACATGTTTGACTCTTACATACACAAATGTAATAGACAAAAGCTCAATCACTGAGGGCAAATAGATCCGGGAAGTATTGAATCTTCTTGACAGATACTGAAATCATTTAGGAGAAGGGATATGGAGAGCAATAGCTACAGAAAGCTAAAGATTTACAGGGTTATTCAAAGAGATCCGAATTATGGCCGAAACGTAACTGAACAGTGAAATTCAGCGTACGGTTACCTTTCCTGGCCATTCGGCTATCCAGAGAGAAGGCAGTTCACCAAATGTTGGCGAATTGTTTGCACATACGGTGCCTGTTCGGTGCCTGTTCGAGGGCAGTGAAATCCCCATAGAGAAGCAATGCTTTGTCTATTCAGAGAACATAAACCAGCAGTGAAAAGTTGCCGAAATGCCCTGCCATTCGGTAGCTTCATTTGACAGGTTTATTCAGGAGAATCCCATAGGCTTCAATGTTAAAAATATTCCAGTTTTAATTCAATATCTAATAAACTGTTTATTATTTTATTCTGCTGTAAAGAGTCTCTTTATTTTTAGATTTTTTTAGGATCTTTTAGGCATTTTTTGGAATTTTTTGGCAAACTTTTTTCCGTTTTTTTTTTTTAAATTGTTTTTTTCTTTTTTCTGTAACAGCCCTTTATATTATCATTCATTGGATCTTATATGTAAATTTCAGACATTTTCGTTCTGTAGTTTCTTTGCAAAGAGCGTTTCACTTTTCAAACATTCAAGCGTAATGTTTTTTATCTTTTTCACTCCATTCGTCTGCGGTGTCGACTTTTTCCGGCGGCTGCTCTGCGCTGTGATCGGCTACTGCTCGGGTTTCTCCGGCGTGTTCGGCGGGGTTAATCCAGATGTTTTTGCTGGTTTCGGTGAGCGTTTTGCAGTGAGTGTTCGCCAGGTTTGCGGCGACTTTTCCCTGCACTACTACGGCCCTGTGGTGGTTGCTGAATACACCGCAAGGTCGCCGAAATGGGATCGCCAAATCGTACCGAACTGAGGAGAACGAAAAGTCACCGAACGTGCGGTGAGTTTTTGATTCTCTTTGAATAACCCTGTTAGAAAAACTTCAATTCAGCCATTATGATCTAAAACTACTGGTTTCTTACAATTTTCCTCCAATTGGCTACAAGTAGAATAACCGCTTATGATATTACCAAACCACGAACCTCCAACCCAGTGCATTCACTTTAACATGGGCGTCACCACATTACTGTCAAGTATAAGAAAAATAGTACGGAATGATCACAAGCTGCACTAATTCCCAAAATGCCAATACGAGTAGTAATAGAATATGTGGATACATTACTTGCCTGGGTAAAACAGGAGAGTTTTGCTTTTTCTATCGACATGTATATACCCTACTATGAAGCCATGCAGAGTCCTCCCTATCTTCTACTTGTAACACAATATCGAACGGAAATTCCTGTGTTGCATATGAGAACAAGGGCGGTGACATTATTCACATTTCTTCTGCATGAGACAGAGGCAGATCCAGGTATATACAGGTGACAAAAAGTTTTGAGGATCAATAATAAGGCTTAGGTTGATGTTAGTGGATTGTGTGCAATATATGTTGTGTGTTTTTATTTATTTTTAACTGTATAGGTATCATATATAAAAATGTTAGAGGATCTGCCAAACAAATCAGCTAATATAACCATTATTGCAAGATACATTCTCACTCAAATTATACTTGGGACAATGTTTATCTAGAGACTTTTTTCCAAAAATTTTGGAACTTCATTTTCTTCTTTGACTTAATTTTAACAATTGACCACAGCTTCATTATCATTCATGTTCAGCGTAAGGTTCCTTTCTGTTTATGTTTCCTATATTGTCCTGCAGGAACAGTGACCGTATTTCAGAAAAATGTTTATTTTAGCAATCAATAGCTTGGTGGAGATCCATCTTAACCATTTCCAAACTCATCAGTTATCAGACAGGTTGAACTGGTTGCATAAACAATTTTGACCCGGTCAGACAAAATCATACCTTCCTGAAGATTTATCTTTTGCAACATAAAATGGGATTTAGTTGTATTTCTTCCATAACTGAATGTTTTAGTTTGGACACTTAACTCAACTTGGAGGATCCTCCTCCTTTCCTAAACTAGATTACGTCTAACAAGTCAGTGACTGGTGGTCTCAATTCTGGTGATTTGTTAAAACCTTCAAAGACCAGGCAGAACAATATTGTCACTATCTTTAGACTAGTAAATGTAGCAATTTTATTCTTACACCTTTCAGTTACCTTTAAATGTAATAAACCAATCAACAAGAGATGTATATTGCCACATGTTCCTAAACCTTTCAAGTGCCACATAAAATGTCTAAGCACATTATGACTGATTGAGAAGTTCCTAGCTGAAATGTTAGGTTCTTAAAGTGTCAGCATCATCAGCATCCCAGATGTGTGGGAGTGTCATTTCCCTTGAAGCCTAGTTACTCTTGAGGTTGGCTGAATCTCATGGAAATTCTAGATTGCAGTCATCTATCTGCACTGCTAACTTACAGTTACAACATTTCTTAAGGGCAGCCCCGGTCCTGTGGAATGTCCTACCTCGTCGCCCTTTCTGCCTCTGCCCTAGTTGTCTGTCCTTTGTAAATTCCTTGAAATCCATTGAGCAGGGCCCTCTGCACCTCTAGGGCCATATTACAAAGTTGGTGCTAAGATAACCAGAGCTGTTGTAAACTTATGAACTCTATAGACTATGGGCTCTATTACATTTTTTGCACAAAAACGCTTGCGCAGCGTGTTAACTTGTGCGCGAAGCGTTAAACGTTAATGCGCGTAAATTAACGCTGGTATTACAATCCGAACGCATCTTTTCAGCCGTCAAAAAAATTACGCGTGTAAAAACGACACGCAATAACACGCGCGCATTAACGCTGCGTGCAGAAATCGGTGTGTAGACTGTTTTTTCACGCGATGCAGTCAATCAGAATTAAGAACCACAATTGTCTCCCGTTCAGTTTTTTCGCCTGTCAAAATCAATCTGAATATATATGCTGCAGCAATAATAAAAACACGCACAACCGCTCAATTTTATTGTTTGGGTATGTGTAGAATGTGTATCTATACTTTGCTGTATTTTTTTTTGGGCTGGTGTATTTAGTTTCGGCCAGGACATTCAAATTTGCCGTTACCACCAGCTTTTCAAAGACGTTAAAATTATGCGCGCAAACGTTGTCGGTTAAAATTTGCGCATAGATTGTAATACCATCAGCGTACCAGCGCACAAACATATTTGTGCTCACAATGTTAAGTATAGGACGCGCAACGTACAGTACACTCGCAAAGGGTTCGCGCAGGTCCACCCGCTGTAGACATTAACGCGCATTTTTTGCGCGAACATTGTAATATGACGTTCTGCGCAAAGGGTTTTGCCCCTCGCGTTAATGCGTTTTTGCGCACGCGTTAACGTTTGCGCGAAGAATGTAACAGAGCGCTATAATGGTTCTGGTAAGTTTACAACAGCTCTGGTTAAGTTAGCACCAACTTGTAATATGGCCCTTAGTGTCTCTGCTTGTGTTTGCTTTTAAATTGCTAACTTATTTCCCCACTGTTTATTATAAAGTGGTGCCGAGACATTTAGCTACATAAAGAATGACAATAATATTAATTTATTTATTACCGTTTTTAATGCATTTCATTCATTAAATATTTGCACTTTGTTATACGGGCTTTATGAAATTTTTGAGCCACCAGATCCTGGATTAACGCAGAGGGGCTTTTTTAGGTGTTTTTACCTTAAAGAAACACCCACGCGTATAAAATGAGCCTAAGGACCTGTCCGGCTCCAACCTCGGTGAGTTCACATTTGGGGCTGTATTCTTCTATACATTCTTCCATTGTGAGAATTTATTGCGCTATGTGAGCGCTTGTGTCACTTCTTTTCTTTTTGAGTGAACCTCAATAAGCCTAAGAGAGGGAGGAGGACAGGACCGGGAGGATGCTATATATGTTTTAGAAGATTTCCCCTGGAGAATTACCATTACCCCCCTGACTTTACGGATCGCCTTTTCTTATCCTGCTTGTGTCGGTTCTGTGTTTGGACAGTGGACATTGTCAACCTCCGTTCCCACAATATCGATGAGTAATATTGAGTAATATTGCACACCATATATTGCAGTTACTATACTATAGTCACTTTTTTTGCGCTATCTGGTGATTCCTGTCTTTTGTATATATCTGTGGTACAAATTGTTTGATGTGAGAGTTTCTATTGTACTATATACCAGTGAAGCAGCACAATTTAAAGTAGATTTTTATTCCTCCCTAATCTACAGAGTAGAATAACAGGCGAGTTGATAACTACTTGATTTCTATATATAACATTAAGCGCCAGCACACAACCCCTTTCTCTAATAATATTAATAATAATAATAATAATAATAATATAGAAATACCACAACTGCTGACTTCAACCCGTCAGACAATTGCAGATTTACATTAAGATGACACCTTTGTTTGCAATTTTCGAGGCCCTTTTAAAATCACTTTTTGACCACAAAATGATTCTATAATCTGCACCAAAATGCATCTTTGTGCTGTATATTATTCAACGTGTGTGATTATTTATGTGAAGTGTGCTAATGCCTTCTAGAGACCATTTATTTCTGCATCTTGGTTCCAATTGGACGCTCAACTATTATCTACTATTCTCAATCATTAGCGCTAAAAGGCTCTAAAAGATTCCTCTCTTTGTCCCAGTCATGACAAATAGATGAAGTGATACCTGCATCCCATTTCAATGCTGTGGAGTTCTTCAGTCCTGCTTTGGAGTCCTATTTTTTTGGCTGTAGGTTTTGGACATGCATGAATCTGACGTTGAGTTTATCCTTTCCAGACACACACATCTAATGGGGCTCTTCAATACTCTTTTATACATTTTGAAAAAAGCCTCAGAGTTAAATAGGATTTTGAAAATTAAAAAATTGCTTCCACTTACAGAAGAAAGGTATCAATACATAAGCACAGTGTTTCACCTGTATCAATGCGAGGGGGCTGTTGTATCCAGCACAATACTGTCAACTACAAAAGTGTACCATACCACCATAAAGCCATGCTTCTACAAACCCCCTTTTAATGGTTTATGCCTATGATTTCTCACCAGCCACCATACAAACTAAGATAGATGTAATCTGTTGGCAGTCTGAAGAAATCCAACCAAATATCAGTTATACCTGATACTGCGATATATGGCCTAAACCAAACCTTCTCTGGGCTCTTTTTGAGTAGCTTATATGGCACGCATGTCTCCACTACGTTTCTTGGTTTAAAAGTACTCATATTTCCAAATTAATTGGGCACCTAGCAGTCATTTTAAGACTCCATAAAACTCTACTGAGGAGATGAAAGGGAAAAAAAAAGTACCACTAGTTCCAGAGATGGACAGATGGACGAGCACTGCCCTAAGAGGAGACTGGAAGTGGGAAGAGGCAGAGACTCTTGACCATTGACTGTTGACAGTGTTTGGGCCTGTTGTGGTTGGGTTTAGGTGGCCATGGGTGGGGCTTACAGTGGTCTATCACAAGGATTTCAGGTTCTCCTGTGGCCCTCGGCCCATTATTTTTTCAGAATGCTTGTTATTGCTTTGGTCGTTCTTGAGATGAGTGTGAGTTGCGTCAATCACCACAATCTTATCAGTCATATTGAGATTCCAAACTGAAAGGTAGTTGAGTTACTTCTTCGTCCTTTTCGTGAGGTTTTTACTACATTTACACCACCTATAAGAACAGAGCAAGCAAAACTCTACTAGCACTAGTAACCTGTCTTCCAAGGCATCCATTTTTTTTGCTGTAAAATGTCATATTGTTGAAAATGTTAATTGTTTCGAGATGTGATTGAGAAAGGAGAAAATTAAATTATAATAATGGAAATAAGAAATGTGCCAAATGCTTCTACATCAGTGACATTTGTAGCACCCTCCATAGTTCAGGAATAACAGTTATCTGACTAATCCCCTGTGTCGTCCTGCCAGGTGCTTACTTAAATGACAGCTCAGGTCAGCTCTGCCAGGTACTTACTTAAATGGCAGCTCAAGTCAGCTCTGCCAGGTACTTGCTTATGCTAGAATGCAATACCACTGCCACAAATACACTGATTTTTAAACCACTTACGATATTAGCCCTTGGATACAAAATAAATCAGTGCTTGACTTGCTGTACCAGTGGGAAATAATAACACTTTATTGGTGGTGATTTGTTCATGAAATATGTTTTTGTACTACTTTTGTTATGTGAGTTCCAAACAGAGCAATGATACCATGATCCTAAGCGTGAATGGAGACGCCACATAAAATGTAACTTTTGAGAAGTTTCTCAGGGTCAATAAACTCTTTTTATTTGTCGAAAAGATAAATACGAGTCAACAAATTACATTTTATGCAAAGCCATACACAAGAACCAGCAACCATGTTTTTTTTTCCCCCTTCGGTATGTGTTTTAAGAGCATAAATAAACAAATACGTAAACACTAGCCCAGTGTTTCACCTGCAGGACAGAGTGCACAGAGGAATCTCATTTAGAACGCTAACAATATAAGACGTCTTATTTACATATCGCAATCTTCATTTCTGTCATAACAGTTTACAGAATAATCAACATTAAAAATACAGAGACACCGCAAATTAAAACACCACAATAGAATTACAGTGAACTGCACTTCTTCAAATCTACACACGGCCACGGTTTAAGCAGCGAGGATGCTTACAGAGAGTGTATCTTTTCTATTTTTTCTGTATCAAAAGTTTGTTTTACCTGGTTCGTTAATCTAAAAGTAAATGGAAACAGATGAAATAGCAAAACACAAAAAAAGAGAGGGAGAGGGGGGAGTATTTCTTTTCTTCTCAATGAACTGAGTGTCTGCATCAAACCAACGCACAATGAGCTGGTGTGTTTTTCAGATACAGGGTCTGCGCAGCATCAAGAGAGTTTAAGGAATCAAGGATGACACTGTGCACCCCCAGGGCATTTGCTGAGATGTGTTTAGTAGAAAGGTCTACGCAGACATTACATAGTGCCTTGGTTACATGCCATTTGTTAAACTTCAGAAAGGAAAAATAAGATATAAAATAATATATATTTTTTAAGTAACATTTCATGAGAAAATGAAAGGGAAGGGGTGGATATTAAAGTAACACCTTAAAAGGAAAAATGCATGAAACATTGACCGGCTTCCAGCATTTCCTCCATTTCTGAATGTTTGTTAGTCTAAATAAGTCATTAAGAAACAAAGCGATAGACTGTTTCGAGTTACATCGGTTTTTCCTTTTTTTATGTGCAATTATTAGTTTCCATCCGTTCTGCGCAAAGACGCATTTATCCAAGTTAGAGACATTCCTAGAAATAAAGTTTCTTAAGAAAAAAAAAATATAGTGTAATTGTCACTGGAACTGATATGTGCTTGTGATAACAAAAACTGCCACTGGGTTACATGGGTTACACGCCTGAGGGTCTGCGCTATACAAAGAGGTTCTTAAAGGACCCACGTGCACGCACTCATCCCTATTACCCCAGAAAGGATTTTCTCATCCTTGGAGTCTGAGAATAACTAGAGAATTGAAGTATTTCCTTTTAAGTCGCGTTTCTCACATCTCTTATCAGCAGCTACCAACACACATTTTTGCCATAGCATATCGCTGCATGCCTGCTCTAAATCGAGAATAAATTCGATTTTATCTTACTTTATGGTATCATATTGTGAATTGGCAGCCACTTTAGATGTGCAAGTAGCTATGTCTAAAAATATATAATTCAGTATTATTAAAAAGCATCTTGTCACCAGTAATAGCTAAGTTTAATTCATGCACAAATGCAAGTGAATAAATCAAATTGTCTAATATAAAAATTACAAATGTCTTCAAGCTTTACATCAAGTAGGCTGTCCCCGAAGAAACGTTGCAGAGCGCTCCTAGCGTGTGCCGCAGCAGCAGGATGGAGATCGTGGCTCTTCACCTTCCTCGAAAGCATCAGATTCTCCCGGGATTCTGAAGTCCAGAAGAATCCAAATCCAGAATGTCCGGGGTCACAAGCATTCAGGATGAATGGTGCTCAAATTGTAATTGAACCCTTTCATGACAGGCAAGTGTTGCTCGTCGGGTGGGGGTTAACGACGGCGAGGCGTACAGGTACGCCTCGCTGTTAGGTACTGCTGTGGGCCTCTAATTTGGCCCACCCACACAGCCGACGTGCATCACGCGTCACTGGCTGCATGGGGACGGCCTGAGTTCAAGGCGTGTCTCTGCAGCCAATGACGCACGGCGTGCGATGGCTGCAGGGAGGGTCCGAGGTGACCCATTGAAGACAGTGGGGCGTACCTGTACACCCTGCATCTTCAAGGCCCACCTGCCACAATGATGGCATAGAAGGCCCTGCAGCTGGAAGCGGTTAAACATTGTCACCTAAATCAGTGGTTTTCAACCCTGTCCTCATGTACCACCACTAACAGGCCAAGTTTGCCAGATATCTGAAGCACAGCACGGGTGATATGATTTGCTGCTCAGTGATTGCTAGAGATGTGCACCGCTAAAAATGTCGTTTTGTTTTGTTTTTCCCCCCAGGTGTTTTTTGTGTTTCGGTTTGTTTCGGACCGTTTTTGTTTTCATTCGAATTTTCGGATCGATTTGAAATTTCGGATCAACTTGAATTGATAAATAAAAAATAAAAAAATATTTTTTTTATTTTTTTTTTAAATGTTCAAAAGATCCTAAAAAAATCTAAAAACAAAGAGATTCTCTACTGCAGTATATTATAAGCAATGGTTTATTAGATATTTAATTAAAACGGGAATATTTTTAACATTGAAGCCTATGGGGTAAAACATTTCCCACACCTTTAACATTGAAGCCTATGGGGTAAACCATTTCCCACACCTTTTTTAACATTGAAGCCTATGGGATGCAACATTTCCCACACCTTTTTTAACATTGAAGCCTATGGGGTAAAACATTTCCCACACCTTTTTTAACATTTGAAATGAACTATCAAATGGATATCCATTTGATAGTTCATTTCAAATTTGATAGTTAGTTGATATCCAAATCAGTGCACGTTTCTTTATTTTTTTTTAAAAAAATTTTTTACTTTATTTTCATTGTTTCCTGTCCCCCAGGGCAGTACCCGGACCCCCATACACCTTTTATGGCCAATATCTTGCATATATGCCCACTTGGAGGGCACTTTAAATTTCGAACGTTTGAGCCCCATAGACTTGCATTGAGTTCGAATCGTGTTCGAGTTCGAATGCAGAGCCAAACACTGGGGTGTTCGGCCCATCACTACTGTAGAGGTGCTGCCCGGCCGTGTGAAGATTCATATGCTGCATTAATTATACTATAGAAGTGCTGCCCAGCAGTGTGCAGAATCATATGCTGCATTAACCCCTTAAGGGCCGCTGACGTACCCTGTACGTCCTGTCCTCGGGTCTGTCTCCCTTAGACCCGCGGACGTACAGGGTACGTCAGCGGCGCCTAATCCCCCTCTCGCCTCCCGATACTCACCTCCCTCGCTGGATCCCTCGATGATCTGGCAGGGAGGAAGCCTGCCCATGTGATTTACATGGGCAGGCGAGGCTGATGACGTCGCCACGCTGCGTGGTGACGTCATCAGCAGGCGTCCCCATGCAAAGCAATGCAGGGGAGTGGGGGCTCCTTCGGAGCCCTCTATCTCCCCAACCATTGCAGCTAGGGAGATGCTTTGTACACCGCTGAAAAGGGGAGAGTCTCCCCTTTTCAGCGGTGTATAGCATTAACTGTTTTGCCACCGGATCACATTTCGGCGCTAATTGGTGCCAAAACGGGATTCGAACCTGGAGGGGGGCTGATATCTTGGATGTCAGCCAAGCCTCCAGGTCCCGCCCCACACACTGACAACCTCACCATATGTGTGAGGATGTCAGTGGGCCAGTTAACCATCTAGCTGCCATGTAGAGATAAGGGGATCCTCAGGATCCCCATATCTCCCGATCCATGGCAGCTAGATGGTCATATTTGACATCATTTGAAAGGCCTGATTATGGCCTTTCCAATGATACCAAACAGGTTTGGTTTAAAAAAAAAAAAAACTCCTAAAAAAAAATAAAAAATTTAATAAAATAAAAAAAAGTTGTTTTTTTTGTCTGGGGGGGTTTAATTAAATAGGACCTAGGCTGTCATCTAAAAATAATTAGCACAAAATGGTCAGAATGAGCGCAGCGCACATAGGTGAACTGTCTCAGCAGTGAAGGGGTTAAAAAGCAAACGCATGTAAAAATTGGGTATTTCTAGTCTCGGGACAAAATTTTTAACCTATTTAGCCGGGGTCTTTTTGGGTGGTTGTAGATTTTGGGGATTAAATTACGAAAAAGTGTGTTTTTACCATTTTTTCCTCATATTTCATATTTTTTTTATAGTAAATTATTCGATATGATGGAAATAATGGTATTTCTAGAAAGTCCATTTAATGGCGGGAAAAAGGGTGTATAATATGTGTGGGTTGAATAAACGAGTAAGAGGAACATTTGACCTAAACACTAACAGGGCAGAAACGTAAAAACAGCAGCGGTCACTAAAAGACGGATTTGTGTAAAACCGCCCAGTCACTAAGGGGTTAATTATACTGTAGAGGTGCTGCCCGGCAGTGTGAGGATTTATATGCTGCATTATTATACTGTAAAGGTGCTGCACAGCAGTGTGAGGATTCATATGCTACATTAATTATACTGTAGAGGTGCTGCCCGGCAGTGTGAGGATTCATATGCTGCATTAATTATACTGTAGAGGTGCTGTCCGGCAGTGTGAGGATTCATATGCTACATTAATTATACTGTAGAGGTGCTGCCCGGCAGTGTGCGGAATCATATGCTGCATTATTATACTGTAGAGGTGCTGCCCGGCAGTGTGAGGATTCATATGCTGCATTATTATACTGTAGAGGTGCTGCCGGCAGTGTGAGGATTCATATGCTGCATTATTATACTGTAGAGGTGCTGCCCGGCAGTGTGAGGATTCATATGCTGCATTATTATACTGTAGAGGTGCTGCCCGGCAGTGTGAGGATTCATATACTGCATTATTATACTGTAGAGGTGCTGCTCTGCAGTGTGAGGATTCATATGCTGCATTAATTATACTGTAGAGGTGCTGCCTGGCAGTGTGAGGATTCATATGCTACATTAATTATACTGTAGAGGTGCTGCCCGGCAGTGTGAGGATTCATATGCTGCATTATTATACTGTAGAGGTGCTGCCCGGCAGTGTGAGGATTCATATACTGCATTATTATACTGTAGAGGTGCTGCTCTGCAGTGTGAGGATTCATATGCTGCATTAATTATACTGTAGAGGTGCTGCCTGGCAGTGTGAGGATTCATATGCTACATTAATTATACTGTAGAGGTGCTGCCCCGCAGTGTGAGGATTCATATGCTACATTAATTATACTGTAGAGGTGCTGCCCGGCAGTATGAGGATTTATATGCTACATTAATTATACTGTAGAGGTGCTGCCTGGCAGTGTGAGGATTCATATGCTGCATTAATTATACTGTAGAGGTGCTGCTCTGCAGTGTGAGGATTCATATGCTGCATTAATTATACTGTAGAGGTGCTGCTCTGCAGTGTGAGGATTTATATGCTGCAACTATCGAACTTGAAATGAACTATCAAATGGATCAACTATCGATTTTGAAATGAACTATCAAATGGATATCGAGTAACTATCGAATTTGATCGAAACAATATGAAATTACGGAATCAGCAATGGAACTGAAATATACGATGTTCGAAATGACCGAAATGGAACTAAAGTCATGAATGGAACGAAAATGACTTGCGATTTTACAAATTTCACGTTCATACGAAATAACGAAATTATTTTGTTTCAGGTCGGAAAAAATTTCGGATGTTGTGTATTTCGGTGCCGATCCGATTCGGAACATCCGACGAATCCGAAGCACTGAATCGGCCTGATTCGTGAAAAAAACGAATCTGTCCGAATCGAAACGCACATCCCTATTAAATATTAAGCTGACATGGATTTTGTAATTTAGTCAAATTAAACAGTGAAATTAAATTAATTTGTTTCATAAAGTCCTTTGCTGACTATTACTTGTATTGTAAATTAAGATAAATTTGATAGTTGATATCAATTCGAAATTTGATTTCAAATTCGATAGTTGATATGAAATTCGATAGTGTGGGAAATGTAGTATCCCATAGGCTTCAATGTTAAAAATATTACAGTTTTAATTCAATATCTAATAAACCATTGCTTATAATATTCTGCAGTAAAAAAATCTCTTTATTTTTAGATTTTTTAGGATCTTTTAAGCATTTTTAAAAAATTGATAACATTTTTTTTTATCAATTCGAAATTTGACCCGAAATTTCGAATCGATACGAAATTTCAAATCGATACGAAATTTCGTGTGGTCGAAATTTCGAATTCGGGATGCCCTTGGAAGCAAGAAAATGGTAAATTTCGTAGGAAAAATGAATCTGTACGAAACTAATTGCACATCCCTAGTGATTGCAGGATTCAGTCTGCATTTCCCCAAGGCGATCCTTAAACCTGGCCTGTTAGGGGGACTTGAAGACAGAATCGGGACCACTGGCCTAAATGGTACTATTAGGTCAACACTGCTGATTTCACAAGAATGTGACACCAATAATGTAACATTAACATTAAACAATACCAAGTTATGCTCAGGGTTAACAAGTTACAGAAAACCAGGTTTAAAAAGGACCTGACTGTGAAGATTATTTTTAATTAGATTTTTTGAATTTGATACACCATACAAATGGCTGTAATGTCTAATATTGTAGACCTTTAGGGGGCGCAATCTGAAGTCCAGAGGCAAAAAATTGCATTTGCATTTCTCCAGAATAAGACCAGATGGAGTATATTCGATAATCAGGACACCAGCAGGTACTTTTGAATATCAGGACGAGCCATTTGCGGCGAAACGCGCGTCGGGTGCACTTCGCAGGCAAGAACTCCCTGGTGCCATCCTGGGAACCTGTATCTCGAGACCCCAAACATACATATATACCCCTTTATTGGGTCCCTTTGATAATGGTAACTTGGGCATTTACAGAGATACGCTTACATTGGGCTACTTGAGCCAATCCCTCTAAACGGGAGTGTTTTGCTTTTGTCCTTTCTGCTTTTTGTACGTGCAGTTTTTCAGGGTCTGATATTGTTACTTATCTTCTAAATCTGTCACAATACCTTGAAGTGACCCTCGAAGGCCACTTACTGTATTGATCATTGATCACATCTCCTGCCGTTATACTTAATAACCTTTCCAGCAGAATTGTTTTGGTTTTATTATATCTTGTTTTGAGTGCACTGTCCATTTTTGTCCATTTGTCTGCCGCTTTTAATCAAGTTCAATAAAAGTTTATTATTAATTTGGTCTCTGGGAGACACTAGTACCCTGATATTCTTATCAGAGTAACTGAAGTTCTTGCATTAATTAATAGACTCGTGAAATATACAGTATCAAAACAAGTCTAAAATAAAGCTCTGGAAAAGCTCTAATCTGAAACACTGATAGAACATCCTGCTATCTACTGCCGTAACTATAATAGGTTAATCTTAATGGCTGTAATTTGCAAGACAGTGGCAAGGCAGACATGCAGGAAACATTTAACCCTTTCACTACCGAGGGATTTTCATTCGTCAGCTAGTCGCCTTTTTCCAGCGGCTGCTCTGCGCTCTGTTCGGCAGCTCAACACCATTTTCCGGACACGTTTTGGCGTGTTTTTGCAGCAGTTTGAGTGATCCAATACTTCGGATTGTACCGAATGCGTTTTTTTCAGCATTTTGTTTCGGCGGGTGTTTGTTGGGTTTGCGGCGGATTTTGCCTGCACTCCGGGACCCTGCGGTGAATGTTGAATACACCGCAAGGTGGGGAACTTTGATTCCCTGAAGTGCAGGGAACGAGAGAGCACCGAGATGTCGGCAACATTTCGGTGCTCTCTGAATAACCCCTTTAGATATCATTTAACAGACAGGGTTATTCAAAGAGAATCGAAAAGCCACCGCACGTTCGGCGACATTTCGTTCTCTTCAATTCGTTACGATTTGGCGATCCCATTTCGGCGACCCTGCGGTGTATTCAGCAAGCACCACAGGGTCCCCGAATTGCAGGGAAAAGTCACCGCAAACTCGCCGAAAACACCGCAAAACGAGGGCGAATGCACACCGAAACCTGCAAAAACATCTGGATTGACCCGCCGAAGACGCCGGAGAAACCCAAGCAGGAGCCGATCAGAGCGCAGCTGCCGGAAAAAGTCGACAACGCAGACGAAGGAGGTGAAGAAGAAAAAAAAAACAGTACGCTTGAATGTTTGAAAAGTGAAACGCTGTTTGCAAACAAACTACTAAGCAAAAATGTCAGAAATTGACATATAAGATCCAATGAATGATAATAAAAAGAGCTGTCACAGAAAAAAGAAGAAACGTTAATTATTTTTTTTAAAAAAACTGAAAATATATTTTTTGCAAAAAAATCCCGAAAAATGCTTAACAGATCCTAACAAAAATCGATGAATAAAGAGACTTTTTACTGCAGAATATTATAATGAACGGTTTATTAGATATTGAATTAAAACGGGAATATTTTTAACATTGTAGCCTATGGGATTCGTCTGAATAAACCTGTCGAATGCAGTAACCGAATGGCAGGGAATTTCGGCAACTTTTCACTGCTGGGTTTTGTTCTCTGAATAGACGAAGCTATGGGGATTTCACTGCCCTCGAACAGGCACCGAACAGGTACCGTATGTGCAGGCAATTTGCCAACATTTGGCGAATTGCCTGCTCTCTGAATAGCCGAATAGCCAAGAAAGGTAACTGAACGCTGATTTTCAGCGTTTGGTTAACTTTTCGGCAGCCATTCGGATCTCTTTGAATAACCCTGAGAGTCTTTTTTTTACCAAAATTCACTATTTTATATCTTAGATTTATGTGATATAAGTTGTGCATCCTTACAGGGTAATTCAAAGAGAATCGAAAAGTCACCGCACGTTCGGTGACTCTTTGTTCTCTTCAAATCGGTTCGATTTGCCGATCCCATTTCGGCGACCCTGCGGTGTATTCAGCAAGCACCACAGGGTCCCCGAATTGCAGGGAAAGGCTGCCGCAAACCCGATGAAAACTAACCGCAAAACCCGGCGAATGCACGCCGAAAACCCGCAAAAACATCTGGATTAACCCGCCGAAAACCACAGAAAAACCCGAGCAGGAGCCGATCACAGGCAGTGCAGCCGCCGGAAAAAGCTGACACCGCAGACGAATGCAGTGAATAAATTAGAAAACAGCTTGCATGAATGATTGAAAAGTAAAATGCTGTTTGCAAAGAAACTACTGAGCGAAAATGTCTGAAATTTACATATGAGGTCCAGGGAATGATAATAAAAAGGGCTGTTACAGAAAAAATAAGTAAACTTAAAAAAAAATCAGATTTTGTTTTTAAAAAATAAAAATCCAGAAAAATGCTTAAAATATCCTAAAAAATCTATAAATAAAGAGACTCTTTACTGGAGAATTTTATAATGAACGGTTTATTAGATATTGAATTAAAACGGGAATATTTTTAACATTGAAGCCTATGGGATTTGCCTGAATAAACCTGTCGAATTAAACCACTGAATGGTAGAGTATTTCGGGAACCTTTCACTGCTGGTTTGTGTTCTCTGAATAGAGGAAGCAGTGCTTTTTTATGGGGATTTCACTGCCCTCGAACAGACACCGAACAGGCACCGTATGTGCAGGCAATTCGCCAGGATTTGACGAATTGCCTGCTCTCTGGATAGCCGAATGGCCAAGAAAGGTAACCGAACGCTTTCTCCAGCCATTCGGATCTCTTTGAATTACCCTGTTAGTTTTCTTATATAATACCATTTAATCAAGGAATTGAAGCAGGTAGTTTTGAATCTCAGGCTACTTGCTGAAGGATGCATAGAAACATAGAAACATAGAAAAATGCCGGCAGATAAGAACCTTTCGGCCCATCTAGTCTGCCCAATAATTTGCCCAATGCAAAGAATTTAAAAAATTCTAAAAAAATCACACAGCTCAATAGAATGCATTCTAGCGCTCCCAAAACAAGCAAAATACATAAGAAAACACAGGTTTTCTTCTAACAATGGTCAGATGTTGTCTCTACAGACAGGTAAGCAATGATCATTATTTATCTTTGTGACATGTTACATGACTTTGACACTTCAGCTAATATCTTCTCCTGCAGAATCTCCAATACAATGTTCAGAACAAGACATGTGGTAAACTACAGACCATATTCCAGAATAACTATTTGCACATTTCCTGACCTCACTGTCCTTTCCCAGACAGAAAACAAAAAGAGGCAAGATTTTCTATAATTCCGCAAAAAAAGTTGAACCTCCGATCCTTGATCTCATGTTAGAACTTGAAAAAGTTGGGCCTTTGACACTTGTTGATTAATTATCACATCCTGTAATACAGATATTATCCAAGCAAACTATTTTAAGATGAAGACTTGCATGTGCTTCATCTTCCAGTGGCTTCTAAGAAATCTTTGTGATCCTTCTGCCTGAGGGGAAATATCCAGTAGGAAGTAACTCATTAAGATCTGTGATCATTTAAAGTCCGGAAAATGTGATATTAATTATTAAATAACATTACAGCTCGACAGCGCTATCCCTGTAGAAAACCTTTTAGAGCGCACTTTCTAGGAGACCCTGGTATTCAGAGTAAGTTATTTAGGAAACGAATCAACCCCTGATCAAGGGTCTCAGTGCAAAATGTTTCAGGTCCCAAATCGATTCCCCTTTAACTCCCACTAAGAAATATAATAAGCTGATTTGGAAAACTTTCATCTCTTGATAAATATTATATATATATATATAAAACAGCAAAAGGTTGCACTCAACCTCAAAACTAAGCGAGTGCATCTAAGACATCAAATGCAAAACACTCCATATTATTCACCACTTTCTTCCAACATTTTCTGTGAAAAAAATCCACAGTTTTAAAAATACCCAAAAAAACCTGACTGAGGTAAAATGATGGGGATTCAGTTCACAAAGTTATGATCATAATTTGCTTAAGTCTGTCACAGTCGCCAATGTACCCCATCTTTGACAGGTCCAGGGTGAGTTGATCCTGTAAGTGCAGATTCGGTCAAGTTAGGCTAGGGTCAGACGAACGCATTTTCGCGTTGTCTGTGAAAAAGTGCGTTCGAACGAATGGACGCATTTTTTCACGGAGTACGCAATAGCGGTCATACGATGCGCATTTGCGTTCGTGATTTTGTACGGATCATCGATAAAACACTTTTTGCGTCTAGACGTTATGTTGGCCGGACATTAGCAGCGTCTGACATCTCAAAATCACGCACACACGCCGCTAGCGGACGCAGCGCACTCTGTACGACCGTACTAGCGGTTTGACGTTCTCGACAAAATGCATTCGTTTGCCACTTGCGTTGCGCGGCCGGACTTTCGTGCGACCGTACTTCGTATATTGGCCGTCATTGCCCGTCATTTGCTGCTAGTGCGGCCGTAATTAAGTGCGCCAGAACGCACGTTTAAAGTGCGCTAGTCTGACCCTAGCCTTAGATAGGACCTGTCAAAGATGGGGTACATTGTCGACTGTGACAGGCTTAAGCAAATTATGATCATAACTTTGTGAACTGAATCCCCATCATTTATTCCCTCAGTCAGATTTTTTGAGCATTTTTAAAACTGTTTTTTTTTAACAGAAAATGATGGAAGACGGTGGTCAATAATATGGAGTGCTCTTTCTTGGAGTTTTTATATAATATATATATATATATATATTTTTTTTTAATATATATATATATATTCCCAATACAAGACAAGAACTCACAGGACATTTGAAGCTGTAAAATGCAGTAAAAATTGCATCCCAGATCTCCTGTGCTACATACCCCATATGCAGCAAGGAATTCTGGGTAAGACATGCAAATGACATCTGTCTCACTTTTATGCATCCTGGGTCTGTTATTACACAGAACCCTTAAATCAATGCCATGCCATACTAGATGGCTTTTTTTTTTAGCAGAGATAAGGTTTATGCAACTGGTCAAAGCATATATACAGTATATGAGAGAGAAATCTCAAAGTATCCTTCCTGGTAAAATACTTTATAAATAAATAAATAAATGTGATACTCTATGCACCCTGACCACTTTAGCTAAATAAAGTGGTCAGGCTTCATGCAGTGCCCCCCCCCCCCCATACCTGCAACCCCATTTGACTGTCAGCACTGTTTGAAGCGGAGGAGTTTCTTTTGCTCACACAGCTGTCACTCGGCAGGTGGGATTCTGAATTTATAATGCGGTGACCAGCCCGGGGACTGAAGATGTCATCAGTCTTTGCGTGCTGATATCATCCTGTCTCCATACACTCACAGCAGTGAGTGGCAGAGATGGCAGAGGTGGACAGGTACTGCACATGTGCACACAGCACCAATCCTTCGTTCTGAACAGGGGCTGTGTAACTTGCTCAGAAAGAACACAATTTTCATTAAATACAAAATTTGCATAGCGTACGCCACACAAGTTAGAATAGCTACACAAACTGTCAGAGATGTTGTAGCGACTTCTGCATTTCAGAGGCCCTTAGCTAAAGAGGTAGAGCAGGCTGGTGCCGAGAAGGAAAAGGTGAGTACTTTCTACTAAATTAACACCAATATATATTAAATCCCATACTTGCCTCTCATCACGCGGTGAAGAGGCGGCACATTCCGCTGTTTCCTCTAACCAGTAGCAGAGTGAGACTGGGAACAAATAGTTCCCAGTCTCCCTCTGCGATTCCTCCATGGTGCGGCATGATCTTGTGAGAGCGAGGTTGCGGCTGGGACCCACAACACTCCATGGAGCCCTATGGACTCCAGGAGCTGGTACTGGCAGCGGCGTGCTGCGCCACTGTATGTATCAGCTTGCGCTGCGCTTCCTTCCGAGGCCAAACGATAATTAAGCGCCTTACTGGTGCAGATTTTTCTACTTAGCGTCTTCCTTTTTGCATCAACCTTGGAATAGGGCCCACTGTTTGTAAAAGACAGGTCCCTTTTGTGTATGTTATTATTATTATTATTCTTTATTTATAAAGCGCCGGCATATTCCGCAGCGTATGTCAACAACTCCAAGCTTTGTTCAGCCAAGAAATAAGGTAAAAACACCTTCAAAAATGTACATACACGACATCAACTTCTCTTTTTTTCTTTCCATTTCCTTTTTTTTACTCCTCAAAGGAGCTAAGCAAAACGTGTGTCAGGCGGCCATCTGTGTAGTGTTTTTGAAAAGCACAATAAGAGTCACAGGTGCACATATGGTAGTGGTATATAATAATTTGTGTATTTTTGCATCATTTCTTCTTAAAAAGCTTGCTGCAGAACCGGTGCTAATCTTCCCTGTCTTGATTTGTGTGTAAACAAAGGCGAAACATTAAAAATATATATATATATATAAAAAAATAAATATACTGTATATATATATTCATAAATATAAGAGTTTTGAAAACTGTTAAGCAACTTGGTAATAGAACAGTTTAGGAAAGTCTATGGACTCCTATGGCTTTCTCACATTTCTTAAGTCTGTCTCACATGCAAGAATTGTAGCAAAGTATCATACGATGTACCAGAGATCTTACAAATTCTCCGCATTGAAGGTTTGGATATTCTTTTTTGTTCTCTAGTGCCTCTTTGGCAACTTTGTACAATTTTAAAGCTGTGAGTTTTCTGCTAGCACTAAAATAGTACTTTTTTAATCAATGAAACTATTCTGCAAATTTAATTTTATCCAGTAGCCTTGTACTTTGGTCGAACAGTCTATTTTCTATGCGCCGTGCAGCTGGTTTACAATTTCACCCTTTTAAAACGAATGTATGGTGGTGGTCATGAATCAAATGGTAGACATAAACACTGACGTCCAGTCCATCAGTGGTAATTTGGTCTGGTAGAACCTGATTATGGTTCATGGCATCAAGACTGATTTATTAAGGGACTAGGTTGGCCGGAGATATTCCTTTACTTGAAAATATGCATGAATTTTTCAAATTGTGCCGTTTTGTAAAGTGGAAACAGGTCACTTTCATGGGGATGTGCACCTGAGATACCTAAAAATAGAGTTCAAATGACCTGCGTAAATGTTACTTCTGTGGTGCAGTTAAAGTACAAGTAACTGTAATAAAATTCATAAAATGATAAAGTAGAATAGAATTATTAAACTGTGTCATGCCCTCTCTTTTTTTAAATTTATTTATTATTATTCTTTATTTATATAATGTCAGCGTATTCCACAGCGCTGAACAATGGGCACAATATAGACAGGGTTACAATACACTGAGACTGAACAACAATTGGTAAACCAGTACAGGAGGAAACAAAGCTCCTATTCCCGTGGGAATTTACAATCTAGAAGGGTTACGGGACAGGGTGGAAAAATGAGGAGAGGACTGCAAGGTGAGAGTGATGGACTGGTGAGAGTGATGGACTGGTTGGGGCAGTGAGGTATATTAGTGAGTCGGGTGGTAAACCTGCCTGAATAGGAATGTCTTAAGGGAACGTTTGAAGGAAGGGAAACTAGGGGAAAGTTTGGCTCTTTAATTTCCACTGTGGTTTCGTGGTAGAACTAGAGATGTGCAATTCGTTTCGTTCCTAATCGAAATTCGGACGAAATTCCCCATTTTCGTATTTCAGGAGCATTTCCGAAAACTAAATATAAACCATCCAAAAATTTCAGATCGGTGATTCAGATCGATTCGGTGATTTGGTGATTTGGATCAGTTCGCGATTCGGATCATTTTGCGTGATTCGGATCAGTTGGTTTTTCGCTTTTTTATGAGTTATTTTGTTTTTTGTTGCTTATTTAAAAATGGGAAGTAGATTACTAGATCCAATAGAATGAAAGTTTCCTTACTTATTTTTTTTTAGGATTTTTTAGACTTTTTTGGTGAAATTTTAGGTTTCCTAACTTTTTTTTAAAGAAACATGGCTTTTTAACCCATAGGTTTCAATGCAGCATATGAATCCGCACACTGCCGGGCTGCACCTCTCTGCGGTATAACTAATGCAGCATATGAATCCGCACACTGCTGGCAACTTCCTAAACTCACAAAAAACGAAAAACTAACTGATCCAAAAAATTTATCAATCCGAATCACTGAATCGATCTGCAGAGAGGTGCTGCCTGGCAGTGTGCCGATTCATAAGCAGTATTAATTATACTGCAGAGAGGTGCTGCCCGGCAGTGTGCAGATTCATATGCTGCATTAATTATACTGCAGAGAGGTGCTGCCCGGCAGTGTGCAGATTCATATGCTGCATTAATTATACTGCAGAGAGGCGCTGCCCGGCAGTGTGCAGATTCATATGCTGCATTAATTATACTGCAGAGAGGCGCTGCCCGGCAGTTCGTAGGCATTGAAACCTACGTGTTGAAAAGCCTTGTTTCTTTAAAAAAAGTTAGGAAACCTAAAATTTCTCCCAAAAAATGGCTAAAAGATCCTAAAAAAATAAATAAGTAAAGAAAATTTCATTCTACTAGATCTAGTAATCTACTTCCCATTCTTAAATAAGCAATAAAAAACAAAATAACTCATAAAAAAGTGAAAAACCAACTGATCCGAATCACCCGAAATGATCCGAATCACGAATCAATCCGAATCACCGAATCGATCCGAATCACCGATCCGAAACTAACTGAAACGAAACAAAAAACTGTCCGAAACAACCAGAAAGGAAAAAAAAATACCCCAGAAAACGAAAAAAAAAAGTCATGCATCCCTAGTAGGAACTTATATGTGCTGCGCTTCTTTACAGTGGTTTCTTTGAATAATATATAATGTTACTGTATTATGTCATTCTTTGCTAATTCCTGCTGTTATTCTATAAGTATACATCACATAGCATATGAGAAGCAGATTTTATATTCGTATATATATAATTTACATACCACAGCATTTTCTGATTCTACCTCAAGGATTGAAGTAGGATCTCTTAGCAAATCTAAATCTTTACTTTCTTTCGTGCTATGTTTGAGACCAACTCTAAGGCTGGGTTCACACCTGCGTGTTTTTGACGCGCGTAATACGCACGGTTATTGACGCGCGTATCGCGCAGACGTAAAAAACACAGAATGCCAATAACAGCGCGTTCACGTCCATGTCTATGGCTGCGAATGCGCTGCAATATGCCCCAAAGAAGCTCCTGTACTTCTTTTGGGCGTAGGACGTTTTACAGCGCGTTCCTGCGCGCTGTAAAACGCCCAGGTGTGAACGGGCCGCATAGGAAATCATGGGATTTTCGTGTTTAGGCGTTTTACAGCGCACAGGAACACACTGTAAAATGCACAGGTGTGAACGGGGCCTAAGGATCACGCTGTATACTTGTTTTATTGTTTCTTTGTTGGCTATTAGTGGATGCGGTCATTTGTATTATTTTTGGCTTTTTCTTCCATATGCTGATTTAGGCTAAGGTCAGACGAAAGCATTTTTAATGTGCGGTTAACCGCACGAAATCACGGCCGTGCTAGCAGCAAATGACGTCCAATGCCGGGTAAAATACGAAGAACGGCCGCACGAAAGTTCGCCGCGCAACGCAAGTGGCAAACGAACGCATTTTTTCTAGAACGTCAAACCGCTAGTACTGACGTACAGATTGCGCTGCGTCCGCATAGCGGCGTGTTTGCCTGATTGGGAGACGTCAGACGCTGCACACGTCCGGCCAACATAACGTCCAGACGCAAAAAGGGTTTTATTGATGATCCGTACAAAATCACGGACGATAATGCGCATCGTATGACCGCTATCGTGTGTTCCGTGAAAAAATACGTCCATTCGTTCGAACGCACTTTTTCACGGACAACGCGAAAAATGCGTTAGTCTGACCCTAGCCTTAGACCAAAATTTGGGTCCACGTTTTCCTGCCAAATGCCACATCTATACAAAAAGCAATTGTCAGATTAGTAAACCTTCCACCTATTCAGCAAGCATAAGGTAGCTCCTTATAGGAGCCCAGTTTTCTTTTTCGGAGATTGGTGGTGGATTTTAAGTTTATGAGATTTTTTAATATGTCTATTAAACATTAAGTCTTATCTTATCCTTGAATATCTATTCCACTATTGAATTGGGCTATCCCCGTGTAGTCAAAGGATTAACTTGTCTGTCTATCAACTGGGTAGCAACGTCCGAACAATATACCATACACAGACCCCTTTTAACATCCCTAGTAGGAACCTATATGTGCTGCGCTTCTTTACGGTGGTTTCTTTGGCTAATATCTAATGTTACTGTAATATGTCATCCTTTGCTACTTCCTGCTGTTATTCTATAAGTATACATCACATGGCATATGAGAAGCATATTTTATATTCATATATACAGTATATAATTTACATACCACAGCATTTTCTGATTCTACCTCAAGGAGTGAAGTAGGATGTAGTCCAGTGTTTCCCAAACCTTTCCTAACCTGTCCAGATTTCAAGAATTACCTTGTGGAAATGCGAAATGAATCCTGCAATCACGGAACAGCAAATCATATCACCTGTGCTGTGCTTCAGATATCTGACAAACCTGACCTCTTAGTGGTCCCTGAAGACAAGGATTGGAAACACTAATCTAGAACATACCTTCTTTTTTGGAATCTTCTAAGGCTAATGTCAGATGAACGCAGTCTGAGCGCACTCTGCGTGCGTGCATTACGGACGGACGTACTGACGGAAGATACTGTAGACACCACACGGTCCGTTTTTTTTAACTGATGTAGAAAAAATGGGAAATATGGGAATCAGAATTAATTATAATTAAAATACAGGTACAGTCAGCCAGACCATAAAAACCTCTGAGCGTCAACGCTATGGACGCCGCAAATGCGCTGCATCTGACGTAGCAGCATAACGCACACAGGCCTCTACGCGGACGTGGCGCACTCTGCACATCCGTCGGTTTTACGTTTTTGCCTAACTTGCGTCCGTTTGCCACGTGCATTGTCCGTGCGCATTTCGGTGCGCACGTACTTCGTGTGTCGGTCTCTATTGATCTATGCTACGATGGACTTTAAACTGTGCGGCGACACGGACGTGATCACTGCGTTCGTTTGTTGCAGGCCTTAATGTCTTGTACGGAATATTAAAGCTCACTAATGTAAAATTTGCACGGATGTTCACACAGGCATCCAGAATACACCTGGTAACCGTTAGAATGGCCCTTTAAAGCTAATCTTTCTTGAGTCTGCCATGATAAGGTGATGTGATTCTTACTAGACATATGTAGAACAATGTGTATTAATTATGTGTTCATGCACATGCCACATGAAAAGTAACTCTTGTACACTTGGACAAAAGGGGTTATTCAGAGACAGCTGATCTGGCCCCGAAATTGCACTGAACAGTGATTTTCCCCGAATGGTGCACTTTTGTTGCCATTCGGCTATATGGAAAGCAGGCAGTTCGCCAAATTTTGGCGAACTGCCTTAAAAATACGATGCCTGTTTGAGGGCAGTGAAATCCCCCATAGAGAAGCAATGGTTAATTTATTCAAAGAACACCGAACAGCAATGAAAAGTTGTTGAAATGCCCTGATGTTCGGTGGTTTCATTCGGCAGGTTTAATCAGGCAAATCCCATAGGTTTCAAAGTTAAAAATATTCCTGTTTTAATCCACTATCTAATAAACCGTTTATTCTTTTAATCTGCAGTAACAAGTCTCTTTGGGCTTTTTTAGGCATTTTTCGTGATTTTTTCGGCAAACAATTTTTTTCAGATTCTTTTAAATAGCAATTTTTTCTTTTTAATGTAACAGATCTTTTTATTATTATTCATAAGACCTTATATGTTTAATTCCAGCCATTTTCATCCAGTATTTTTCTTTGCAAACAGCGGTTCAAATTTGGCACTTTCAATAGTTGTTTTTTTTACCTGTCCGACGGCTTGTCAGCTTTTTTCTGCGGCTGGTCAGTGCTGTCCGGTGTGTTTGCATCGGCTGGCTGGTGGGTTGGCGGTAGTGAGTTTGTGGCGGCTGTCCGGCGGGTTGGCGGTGGCGACCAGTGTGTTTGCGACGGCTGTCTGGCGGGTTGGCAGCGGCAACCGGCAGGCTGATTCACTGTACTTCGGGGACCCTGTGGTGAATGCTGAATTCACTGCAGAGTCAGCAAAGCAGACTCCCAAAGTGCAGTGAATCAGAGAGCACCGAAATGTCGGTGACATGTCGGTGCTCTCTTAATAACCCTGAAAACATTTTGCCTTTCCTTATGAGCCATGGTAAGTCCAAATTATACTTTTTTTCTTTCAAGAATTGTCACTAGAAAGACATTGTCCCAACTGTCCTATGTTCACACTGTTAACTGTAAAGTGCCACTACGAGTATCAGAACCTGGAGTCCATAGGACTCCATGGAGGCTTGCACTTCCAGACTGAGAGTTCTGCCTGAGCTCGCTCTCTAGAGCTCTCGCAGTTCTGCGGAGTGAGGCTAGGAACCATTTGTTCCCAGTCTCACTCTGCTCCCGGGGAGAAGAAGCAACGAATCAGGCCACCCTTTTCGCCGCAGGGTGAGAGATGAGTATGGAATTTTTAGGGGGTGGGTTTGGAGCATGTTAAATGATTTTGAATTCACAGAATCATTTGACACCAGCTTTTAAGAGATGTTAAAATTTTTAGTTTCTCGTCCAGAAGGTAATTTGCCCTTTCAGTTTGTAATAACTCACTTATCGAGATGCAAAAAATAGATTGCGCTCGCCATGCTAGGTATAGGAGACGCAACGTACAATAAGACTGCGCAAGCTGCGAGGCGCAAAACGTTTTCACCACAGTTTAGCATCAAGATCAGAATATTGATGCCAGACGTTAAACTTACTAATGCTAGCGCTAAAGATTAAATATCGAGACGCTATATTAGCACCAACTATGGAATATAGCCCCTTATTGTGGGATCCCAGATTGGTTCATTTAATGTTAAGTTGTGCACTGCACAGAGTCACAGGAAGATTAATTTACATCCAGTTCCAGGTCGGATTTGTATTCAAAGTGCTTGAAAAAAAAACAGGATTTTCTTGCAAAAAAAAGACATCTAATAGTGACATTTTAGCCAGCCTCCAGAACATATGATTAGCTTTGTGACAGAGGAACAGATAATCCTTTGTACAGTGGAAGAGGCCGAAATGAATATCTCAATTTCTTGTCTTCCATATCTTATCCAACAACAGTGTGCAAAGGTATCTCTTACTACACAAAAAAGAGAGATGAGCAAATTATAGTGAAACTCCTTACCATTCCAGAGGACATCTCGCTCCTATTTCCCAACGGTAAAAGAAAATGTATTCCT